>RJWM01019392.1:0-39198 GCA_004363535.1 Dasyprocta punctata
ATAAAAACAGCACAGTACTGGCAGAACAAACAAACAAATCCAGACTTGTGGATCAGTGGAACAGAAGAGAAGATAGAAACAACTTTGGGCGCACTCAGTTACACAATCTTTGACAAAGGGGCCAAATTTCTTTGCTGGAGGAAAGATAGCATCTTTAACAATAGTGCTAGGAAAACTGGCTATTCACATGCCCAAGGTTGAATTTACATCCATATAGTAATCTAAAATAAAAATGTATCAAAAATCTCAACATTGGAACAATAATGCTTAATCAGTTGGGAGATGAAATGGGCAAAACTCTAAAGATGTATGCATAGGCAAAGATTTTCTGAATAAAACTGGTTGCACAAGACATAATACCAATAACCCATAAATGGGGTCTCATTAAAGTAAAACATTTTTCACACATCAAAGGAAATCACCAACAAAGTGAAGAGACAGCCTATAAAATGGAAAAAAATTTTGCCAGCTACTGCTCAGACAAATGACTAACATTTATAATATAAAATGAACTCAAAATTTAATAGGAAAGAGGATAGAAATAAAAAAGGAAAAAACAATTGTATTCTAAATATGTTTCTGTTGTTAGTCTCTGGTTTTACTCCAGTGTGGTGTGAGAGCTCACTTTGCAGGATTTACACTTTTTGGATATGTTGAGGTTTTTATTGTTGTCATGATTATGGTTTATTTTGAAAATAAAATTGCCAGAAAAAAATTAAAAAGTAGTTCAACATACAAAAAAATCAATAAATGTGATACATCACATTAAGGATGAAACTACCTGATTATTTAAATAGATGCATAAAAAGCATTAGATTAAATGCAACATCTCCTTGTGATCCCTCAAAAAATTAGGAATAGTAGAGTGACCTCAACATAATAAAACCCATATAAGGAAAACCCATACCTTCTCTCATACTAAACAAGGAAAAATCCAAACTTATTTAAGGTCTGGAATGAGATAAGGATACTCACTTTCATCACTTCTATTTAAGAAATCTTAGAATAATTAGACAAGAGAAAGAGATGGCATTAAATTGCAAAAGAAGGCAAATTGTCCTTGTTTACATATCTACTGCAAGCTCTAAAGACTGCACCAAAAATTGTTAAACAAATACAATACAGTAAAGTTGCAGAATGCAAAATTAATATAAAAACCAGGAGCATTTTTATATGTTAATATAAAATTATCTGAAAAGAGAAATCAAGAAAACAACTCTATTTACAATAATTACAAGAAGCCAGATGCGAGGTCCCAGTGGGACCACACTCTGGGATGCACTTCACATAGCCGCTGGATCCTGGAGATTCTGAACTCCACCCAGCTAAGTGGAAGGTCCCAGTACCACCCTCTGGGAGTGAGTTCTCTCTAGCTGCACAGAGGATCCCAGCTCTGCCCAGCCCAGCATCCTAGTGCAATTCATCAAGGGAATGCCCAGCTAGCCTCACAGGACACAGAGGTACTGAACCCAGCCCAGCCCAGAGCCTGAGAGCTGCTCATCAGGGAGTGGCCAGCATAGCTGTAGGGCCTTGGAGAATTTGAGCTCTGCCCATTAGAACACAAGGTGCCAGCTCCATTGTTCAGGGTGTGGCCACATGGCAGGTTCTAGAGGTTTCAAACTCCACCCAGCCAGGAGCAACACCCTGGCACCATATGCCAGGGTGCACTCTGGCTTGCTCCATGCTCCAGAGGCTCTAAACTCCTGGCAGCCAGATGCAAGATCCTGGTGGTGCCACACTCTTGGGTGTGTTCTGCCTAGCCTTCTGGGTCCTGAGATTCTGAACTCCACCCAGCCAGGCACGAGGCCCGAGCACCACACCCCAGGGGTATGTCTCTGCTAGCTACCTGGGTTGTGGAGGTTCTGAAGTCTACACAGTCAGATTCTAAGCCCCAGCCACAAGCTCCAGGGTGTGACCCTGCTACCTGCAGGGAGGATACAAACTTTGTCCAGCCCAGAGTCCCAGAACAACCCAACAAAGTGTATCGGGGGAGCACACAGCCAGTTCCACAGGCCACAGAGCACAAGGATCCAGTGCCATAGTTTGGGGGTGTACCCCAGCTATCCAAGGGGATATTGGAGGATTGAAGCTCTACTCAGCACAGTGTTCCAGTGTAACCCATTGGGAGGCTGCCTGCCAAGCCACACAGGTCCCAGAAGAGAATGACAAAGTGGAAGAGCAAGAGACAGTCTTAGTCCCCCAGCCCACTGAGAACAAACCCAAGAGACACTGAAAAGGAAGACACTGGGAGTCACACAACTGAACTTTCTGAAATGATAGCAATTGAAGTAAAGAAACAACTCCATGAAACTATAGAGGAAATCAGATCAGAAATAATCTCTCAACTAAAAAATGAAATGACAAACATTATGAAAGAAATACTGTGTGTATCTTAAAAAGATCAAGGTAAAAAAATAGAAGAACATAAGAAAATGATGGAAACTTTGAATGAACAAAATAAGACACAATTAGAATGCATAAAACAGATTCAAAGGGATATTCAAGAAATTAAAAATTCCATTGAAAGCTCAGTGTGGTGGTGCATGCCTTTAATCTTAGCACTTGGGAGGCTGAGGCAGGAGGATTGTTATGAGTTTGAGACTAGCCTGGGCTACAAAGTGAGTTCAAGGCCAGGTTGAACTGCATAGTGAGACCCTGTCTCAAAAAATAGGGCCAGGTATTTAACTCAGTGGCTTAAGTGCCTGCCTGGCAGGCTTGAGGTTGTGAGTTTGATCCCTGGTACCAAAAAAAAAATTCCATTGGAAGTTGGCAAAACTGCTTGAATAAAGCAGAAGATAGAATCTCAGACCTTGAAGACAACATGGAAGTTTATGATCACAAAAGAAAAAAATCTCATAAAATAACAAGAAACCAGGAAACAACAATTCAACAGCTGCAAGATGATGCCAAGAGAAACAAAATAAGATTAATAGGCATCAATCAAAGAGCAGGGGTCAATACGAATGACCAGCAAAGACTATTTGAAGAAATAATAGCAGAAAATTTTCCAAACATGGGAAGAGAATCTGATATACACATAAGTGAGGCTTACAGAACCCCAATTAACCATAACCAAAATAAATATTCACCCAGACATATAATAATGAGGATATCAGAAATTCAGCACAAGAACAGAATACTAAAAGCTGTCAGAGAAAAGAAACAGATCACCTATTAAGGGAAGTCTATCAGAATCATGGCAGACTTCTTAACACAAACCTTCAAGTCAAGAAGAGCATGGAGTGAAGTATTTCAACTCCTGAGAGAAAACAACTTTCAACCCAGATTGATGTATCTTGCAAAACTATCTTTAAAAATTGATGGAGAAATAAGATACTTTCATGACAAAGAACAACTGAAGAAATTCATGGCCACCAAACCAACACTACAAAGAGTACTGAAAGACACTTTAGAAAGAGACTAAAAACAACAACAGAAAACCACTAAGCAGGGCAAACAATTAAACAGAAAAAGTAGAAAATGAACAATGGAAAGAAAGCATGGCATAACTCAGTACATATCAGTTATATCTATCAATGTAAATGGTCTCAACTCACCAATAAAAAGAAACAGACTGGCAGAGTGGGTTAAGAAACAAAATCCAACAATATGCTGTGTACAACAAACACATTTAACACAAAAGGAAATTCACAGACTAAAAAAATCAAAGGATGGAAACAATACTCCATTCAACAGGAACCCAGAAAAAAGCAAGGGCAGCCATTATGTTTGCAGACACTGTGAACTTCAAACCAAGAATGATCAAAAGAGATAAAGACGGTCACTACATACATGTTAAGGGAAAACTTGAAGAGGAAGAGATTACGATCACAAATACATATGCACCAAATATGGGAGCACCCAACTATGCAAGACAAATCTTAATAGCCAGGAAAAACCAAATAAACAATAATACAATTATAATGGGGGATCTTAACACTCCATTGTCACAAAATGACAGATCAACCAAGTAAAAAATCAACAAAGAAATAACAGAACTGAATCAAACTTGTGAACAAATGGACCTAGAAGATGTGTACCAAGTGTTCCACCCAGCAACATCAGAATACATATTCCTCTCACCTGCACATGGGTCATTATCTAAAATAGATCATATACCAGTCCACAGAACATGCTTAAGTAAATGCAAAGGAACTGAAATAATTCCATGCATATTGTCTGAATGTAGCTCAATAAAATTGGAAATTAATAATGAAAAACCCCACAAGAACCCCATGAATAGATGGAAATTAAATAATACTCTTCTAAACAATCAATGGATCACAGAAGGAATTAAACAATGTCTACAACTGAACAAAAATGCAAATATAAATGACTGGAACCTGTAGGATACAATGAAAGGGCTCCTCAAAGGGGAATTTATAGCACTAAACTCCCACATCAGAAAAATGGAAAGAACACACATAAACAACCTAATTCTGCACCTCAAACCTCTAGAAAAAGGAGAGCAAGTCAAACCCAAAGGCCAATGAAGACAGGAAACTATAAAGATCAGATCAGAAATTAATGCAATTGAAACTAAGAAAACAGTACAAAGAATTAATGAACCAAAGAGTTGCTTCTTTGAAAGAATAAATAAAATCGATAAACCCCTAGCCCACCTTATCAAAAAGAGGGAAAAAACTCAAATCCATTCAACAAAAAATGAAAATGGTGAAATCTTTACAGACTCTGTGGAAATACAGAAGATCATCAATACCTACTTGGAAAACCTTTACTCCCATAGGTTCGATAACACAGAAGAAATGGGCAGATTCCTAGAAACTTATGAATTACCAAAGCTGAATAAAGAATGAGTAAAACTGCTAAATAACCCAATTTCAGCTAATGAAATTGGCAATGTAATTAGAACCTTACCAACCAAGAAAAGCCCAGGTCCTGATGAATTTACTGCTGAATTCTACAAGAAATTTAGGGAAGACCCAATACCAACATTCCTCAAACTCTTCAATGAGGTTGAAAGGGAAGCAAGTCTCCCTAACTCATTCCTGGAAGTAAGTATTACCCTAATACCAAAACCAGAGAAACACTCAATCAAAAAGGAACATTCCAGGCCAATCTCCCTAATGAAAATAGATGCAAAAATTCTCAATAAAATACTAGCAAATAGAATGCAGCAAGTCATCAGGAAGATTATACACCATGATCAAGTGGGATTCATCCCAGGAATGCAGGGATGGTTCAACAAATGCAAATCAAAAAATATAATATACCATATCAACAAAGCCATGAACAAGAATCACATGATCATCTCCATGGATGCAGAAAAAGCTTTTGACAAAATCCAACACTCATTCATGATAAAAACCTACAGAAAATTGGAATAGATGGTCCCTACCTCAACCTGATAAAAGCCATATATCATAAACCAATAGCCAACATCTCACTAAACAGAGAAAAACTGAAAACTTTCAACCTAAAGTCAGGAACAAGACAAGGATGTCCATTATCACCACTCCTATTCAGTATAGTTTTGGAAGCATTAGCCAGAGGAATTAGAGAAGAGAAAGAAATAAAGGGAATAAGTGTGGGAAAGGAAGAATTTAAATTATCATTATTTGCAGGTCATATGATACTATACACAGAAGACCCCCAAAAATCCATTGAATGACTTCTAGATGTAATAACCAAATTCAGTAATGTTGCTGGATACAAGGTCAACACTCAAAAATCAATAACATTCTTGTACACAAACAACAAACTCACTGAGAGAGGAATAAGAGAAGCCACACCCTTCACTATAGCATCCAAAACAATGAAATACTTAGGAATCAATCTAACAAAGGAAGTAAAAGATCCATACAGTGAAAATTACATTACTCTGAAAAAGAAAATCGAACAAGATTTCAGAAAGTGGAAAGATATTCCCTGTTCATGGATAGGAAGAACAAACATTGTAAAAATGGCCATTCTCCCAAAATTTTTATATAGATTTAATGCAATCCCAATCACAATACCACTTGCACACCTCGCAGAGCTAGAGAAATCATCCCTGAAATTCATCTGGAACCAGAAATGACCTAGAATAGCAAAGGCAATTCTGGGCAACAAAGGCAAGGCAGGAGGCATCACAATTCCCGACTTGAAACTATATTACAAACCTACTGTTATAAAATCAGCTTGGTACTGGAATCAAAACAGACCTGAAGATCAATGGAATAGATTAGAACATACAACCACAACTACAAACACACTTAGCCACCTTATCTTTGACAAAGGGGCCAAACATGTGCATTGGAAGAAAGATAGCCTCTTTAATAAGTGGTGCTGGAAAAGCTGGCTTTCCATATGCCATAAACTAAAACTAGATACATGTCTATCACTATGCACTATACTAAAGTCAAAATGGATCAAAGATCTGAATATTAAAACAGAAACACTAAATTTACTGAAAGACAAAGCAAGTAAAAATCTTGATGACATAGGAGTAGGCAGAAAATTCATGAACAAAAATCCAACTGCACAGGAAATACTTCCCAGAATCAACAAGTGCGATCTCATTTTATTAAACAGAGTGAAAAGAAAACCCATGAATTGGGAAAACATCCTAGCCAACTGTCCAACAGAGTGAAAAGAAAACCCATGAATTGGGAAAACATCCTAGCCAACTGTCCCTCAGATAAAGGACTTCTATCTAAAACATATGAAGAATTTTAAAAAATCAGGTCCTTAAAATTGAAGTACCTAATCCAAAAATTGGCATCTGAGATGAACACACACTTCTTAGAAGAAGAAATACAAATGGCAAATAAATATATGAAAAAATGTTCAACATCAATGGTCATTCAGGAAATGCAAATTAAAACAACACTGAGATTTCATCTTACTCCAGAAAGAATGGCCAAGATAAAAAAATCAACCAATAACAAATGCTGGAGGGGTTGTGGGGAAAAAGGAACTTTTCTCCACTGTTGGTGGGAATGTCAACTCGTGCAACCACTGTGGAAATCAGTGTGGAGATTCCTCAAGAAGTTAGGATTAGAGATCCCATTTGACACAGCTATAGTGCTTCTGGGCATTTTCCCAGAAGAACTGACAACATCATACCACAGTGATATGTGTGCACCCATGTTTATAGTAACAGAACTTGTAATGACCAAATCTTGAAAACAACCCAAGTGCCCATCAATCAAGGAATGGATATAAAAGATACTACTCAGCTATCAAGAAAGATTGCATTGAGACTTTTATAAGTAAATGAACAGGACTTAGACCATACTCATAAGTGAGATAAATCAAATTCACATGTGTAAATACTGTATTGTCTCCCTAGTGTAAGTAACTGAAACAGTATATATGATCCAAAATCTACAATAAATACTGTGTAAGGGTAAGAAACTGCTCTAAGTGGAAAAGTAATTGGGATCAGGGAAAAGAGGAAGGAAGGAGGAGAAAGGAGGAAGGAAGGAGGGGAAAGGGAAAAGGACATAAATTTGTATATATGTATGCACAGAATGACTGAAATGACTGTACTACTAAATGTGTTAGTTATCGATGAAGAATGGCTAATGCTCATATGATTGGATCAATTTTGCATGTCTGTATCTGTTAATCTGAACAACCTTTTTAAAGGTAATGATATGTAACTGCAGCCATTGTCAGATTTCTATCACCTTGTTTTGTAAACTTGTAGTGTTATCGTATTGGATTTGTTGTTGTCATTTGTTTGTCTCTTTTGCTTTTTGTCTTTCCTTTCTGTATCTTTTTTCCCTCAAATAAGAAAACAATAATTACAAAAATATCCAACATACTTAGTAGTACAGAGATGAAAGATTTCTACAATGAAAACTTAAAACACTGATGTCAGAAGTTGAAGTAGAACAAGTAAATAGAAATCCTATGTCCATTGAACAGAAAAATTAATGTTTTAAAATATTCATATTATCCCAAGCAATCTACACGTTCAATACAATCCTTATGAAAACACTAATAGCATTTTTTGCACAAATAAGAAAAAAAATTAAAATTAATTTAGAACTGCAAAAGACCCTGAAAGGCCAAATAAATGTTTTTTTTTTAAAACAAGCATTAAGTTGTATTTTATTTCAATAGCTATCATCTCAGCCTTTGTTTCTCCAGATCAGTTGGTTGCTCATGGTGGGCCAGAAACTTGGCTCTTCTTGTCTCTCAGCTCACACACTGGGAGTGGCTGGCATCTTTTTCTCCTCCCTGCAGCCTACAAATGATGCCAACTAACAGGATGGGGCTGGCATCTGGTTGTCCTCCCTGTGGCCTGCAGGTGGCACCAATTCACAGGAAGTGGCTGGCTTCTTGTTCTTGCAGTCCGCTAGTGGCTACAACTAACAGAAAGGGGCTGGTGTCTGGTTGTCCTCCCTGTTGCCCATGCATGGCCAAAAGTCAAATAAATCTTGAGCAAAATAACAAAGGTGGAGGTATCACACACTGGATTTCAAAATACGTTTCAAGCTAACTAAAATATTTTTCAAGCTAACTGAAATAAATAACTGTGATAAATGTTTAAAACTATAAACATCCACCATATTTTTTAATCACCTTTCATATATATGGAAACATATTCAGCATCACTAATCATCAGGAAATGCAAATCAAAGTCATAATGATATATCACTCCAGTTAGAATAACTTTTTTTTTTTTCGTACCAGGGATCAAACTCACAACCTTGCGCCTCCCAGGCAGGCGTTTACACCACTGAGCTAAATCCCCGGCCCTATTTTTTTGAGACAGGGTCTCACTATGCAGTTCAGGCTGGCCTTGAACTCACTTTGTAGCCCTGGCGGGTCTTGAACTCACAACAATTCTCCTGCCTCAGCCTCCTGAAGGCTGGAATTAAAGGCACGTGCCACCACTCCCAGCTAGAATGACTATTGCTACAAAGACAAAAATTAACGAGTGAGGTCAGAGGTATGGAGAAAGAGAGCACTTGTACGTAACTGGTGGAAATATAAATTAGTACAACTATTATGGAAAGCACAATGGAAACTGCTGAGTCATATGGTAGTTTTATTTTAATAATTTAATTTTTTGAGGAAACTCCATATTATGATTATGTTTGTCTCAGAAAGTGTTTCTATACAGTTCATGGAAGCTCAGCAGTTTCACTACTGGCTGTATATCCAAAGGAGATGAACTCAGTATGTGAAGAGATGTCTGCACTTCTGTGTTTACGGCAGCACTGTTCACAGTAGCCAAGACATGGAAACGACAAGCAGCCATCAGTTGATGAATAAGAAAATGTGATAGATGTACGTAATCGAATACTACCAAGCCACAGAAAGGGTAAAATCCTACCATTTGTGGCAACATGGATAGACCTGCAGGGTGTGAATTAACTGAAATAATCTAGACGCAGAAAGACAAAGACTCCATGATTTCACTCATATGTGCAATATAGAAAAAAGTAGAGAATAGACTGATCATTAACAGGATGGAGTGGGTAGGAGATACGGATAATGGGGAAGCTGGTCAATAGCTGCAAAATTAGTTAGATAAGAAGGGCACAGTCTGAAGATCCATTTTGCACAATAAGGTGACTATGGTCAATAATAATTTGTTTATACTCCAAAGTAGCTAGAAAAATAGACTTTGTTTTTTATTTGATCATTATACAATGTACACATTTATTGAAATGTCACATTTTATTCCATACACTTGTGCAATTATTATATACCAAATAAAAATAAAACATAATAATGTGAATACACTTACCATCATTGATTTGTACACTGAACAATGGTTGAGATGCTAAATTTTGTCATTTCTTTTAGCAAAATCTTAAAAAGATAAAGACAGCCATAGAACCTTCCTTTACATAAAGCCAAAATAGAATAGAAAATTATTAAGATCATAGAAGTGAAACAAGACTATTTGAGGTTAGCATGCAAAGTAGGCTCTGAGTTCAGTCTGTACTATTATCCAAAAGAAAAAAGTAAGCTATAAAGAAACCAATATGAAATCTCAGAATACAACATATTTATGTTGAATTGGGCATGGTGGCACATGCCTGTAATTCCAGCATTCTGGGAGGCTGAGGCAGGGAAATCACAAATTCAACCCCAGTTTGGCACTACTTAGTAAGACCTTATCTCAGAACATAATTATGTATAAATGAAGCCAGAATCATGGAACAAAGTTTGCAAATCATGAAAAAAAAAATAAAGATCATAAACTGGCACCACTGTATAGAAATAATTTTTGGAACAAAAGTGACCTGTATAGAAATATTTTTTGGAACAAAAATGCAAGGTGAAGAAAAAAACTATTCATGGGATCCTTCTAAAAAATGCCCAAATCATTTGGGTAAATAGTAATAAATGTTCCTCAAAGTGAAGAAAAGAGAAAAGAATGCTATGAAAAAGAAGAACAAATAAAAGATATACAGGTTATGCTGAGAAGTTCTGACACCCATTCAACAGACATTCCAGAAGGAAAAAAATTTGAGGGAATGGTAGAAAATCAATATTTAGGGAGAAAGTTACTGTAAATTTTCTGAATTATGGAAAAAATGTGATGGTTCAACTGAGAATAGATTGCTTATCAGTGTTAAAGACCGCAGCAGGCACTGGAACTGGACTAATAGCTTCAAAGGTTCAGAGAATTAATTAGGTTCCTCGTCATGGTTTGTGTCTGACTGTCCTCCCAAAGTCTCATGTGGTGATAGGGTTTTTTCTTTAGAGATGGCTAAATCTAGAGTGTGTGATAGATTCATGGTTCAATGCTGGGATTAAGGTAGGGGGATCGCTGGATCAGTTCACTGATCGGATTGACGCTGCCCTAATCCTGGTAGACTAGATACAATATAAAGGACAGAAAGAGGCTTGTCTTTCTCTTGTTGCTTTTGCTGTCCTTCATCACCATGAACTGTTGCCTCTGCCATGTGCCACTCTGCCTTGGAGCCAGCAGATTATAGACTGAAACATCTACAAACTGTGAGCTAAATAAACCTTTTCCCCTTTAACTTTGGGTATTGGGTATTTTTGTCGCAACCATGAGAAAACTAAGACATATATTCAGTTAAACTTTGATGTGTAATAAAGACAAAGACATTTTTGAATCGATAAAATTTGAGGGCATTTGTAATTCATATACCCTCAATAAAAGAAGGATGTACTTCATGCAGGATGTATTTTTTTTTTGATACCGTGTCTTGCTATGTAATGCAGGCTGAACTTGATCTCACTATGATCTCACTATGTAGACTCAGACTTGTGGCATTCCTCCTGCCTCAGCCTCCCAAGTGCTGCAATTAAGGCAAATGCACCACTGCACCTGGCTATGAAAGATGAAAGGTACATACCTTTTTACAGAGAGAAGATAAGCATGGGATAAAAGAAATGCTATACATTGTTACTAAAAAACTGGGTAAGTTTAATTAGTTTATGTATGTAAATTCCTTAGTTGTTTTGTGTTTAAATAATGAGTAGAGCTAGCACTTATAATAAGAATAAACAAGACTGGGAAACAATCTTATATATAGTGCGTGAAGGTTCATTTTGGGATAGTAATAATCATAATAAACTTTGTTAGAGAAATTAAATGTATTTATGTATATGTATATGTATTTATAGCTTGAGAATACATAATCTGAAAACCCAAAATTCAATACTCCAAAGTCTGAAACTTTCTGACTATCAACTTGACACAAGTGGGAAATTCCATATCTGACTTCTTACGACTTGTGACAGGAAAAATTCAGGTACAGTGGAAATGTTTAACATTACCTTGAATGTCTAGATTGTATATTGTTGGCAGCCGTTGAAGCTGGAAAATGACCCACATACGAACTTACCAAGTAACAAAGAGCACCTTGGTCAACCACGTGAAAACGCTGCTACAGCCCAGAAAATCGTGAGGCTCCTAAACAATCCAGGCCTGGGTTGCTAGGCAGAGGGGCTGAAATCGACGTCATCCTTCCTGATACATAAATAAACACGCAGCGTTGGTTGAGCAGTTCCTTTCCTCCCATCAGGAGGATAAGGGCTTCACCTGACCCCAGCTTTGTCTCTTTCTTTATTTTTCTCATCCTCTCGTGGTCCTTCACCCCAAGAACCTCAGGAGCCGCGTGGGTCGCGGCAGTATATGAATTCTTTGTTATTGTAAATCTTAGGTCAGATCACTTCTCCGCTCTGCCCAGGGGTATGCTGATCACTTAGGGACTACCCCTAGGAGCTGGCTGGGCAGAGCTGATGAGGCCTGAGTTTACACGATCTCAATCCCGCTTAATGACTGAGGATACCTTGATAAGAGGTTTGCAGGGACATTCAGCCATTGTCCTAAACCTGTGATTACTTAGATTACAAGAGAGGCAGAGCCTCTTATGACTGCAGACCACAACAGACAGAGACAATCATTTCTGGAAACAAAACCCACCTGTTGGTCACAAAGATTACAAAACTATTACAGCAGGATCTTATTAATGATCAACCAGACTCCACCCATCCACTAAACTTTGAAAGCTGGCCTCTTGCCTTCGCAGTTGGGTGAGTGTGAAACTGTGTTACAGTGTGCCCTGGCCCCAATTATTTAAGCTGGAATCCTTTTCTATCTTTTAACTTTCCAAGTAAACTTTTTCCTGTAAAAAATGAACTTTACATTTAGATTTTGATCCCATCTCCAAGGCATCTCAAATGTATGCAAATATTCCAAGACAAAAAATCCAAAACCCAAAACATTTCTGTTCACAATCAGTTCTGAGAGGATATACTTAAGGTGGAAAGTAGGGACTGGGGCACAGATATCACCTGGCCTGTGCTTTGGACCGTGATGCATACCTGTGCTTCTTATATCACATTTCCTGTGGTTTTCCCATTCAGGCTATGGACTTCCATCTGGGATTGAGCTAGGGTAGAAGAAATAAAACCTGGTAAAAAGGAAACAAAAAAGTTGAGGTTTTAAAGTTATACTTTAAAGGAAAACTGCAAGATAAGCCTTTTTCCATTCCAGGAAACTCGCTTGAAAAAAAAATTCCTAAAGGTATTTTGTTTTGTTTTTCACAATAAGTCTGTAAATCTGGGCACTAGAACTGTCTTTTTCACCTGTAAATTGTTCTTCCTCCACCCCAAGGAAACAGCAACATTGGTTGGCAGCATATGTCAACTTGAAACAGATATAGATCACTTGCATTTTAACCTGACAGCTGGTGAAAAGATACATTCTAGATCACCCACTTTGAAGATGTCCCCTTAAATACACCCCACTCTGGCTTGTAATGCATCTCATTTCTCTGTGCACCTGCACTCTGTTCTTTGAGTGCATCCCGATGGGCCCTTCTCATGTCTTTTTAACTGATACATTTTGAAAATTCTTTCTCTGCTATGTGAGCCATGCACCAACAAACTTAAAGGAAGAGGTTAGAGTCCTTGTTTTAACCTCAGGGACCTCACAGTCAAGTGACAGAATGGCTTATAGGGGAAAGGACCACAAGTCTGTGGAGGATAAGGTCATGTAAGTGCACCAGGAGGATCATAGCTTGACAAGCTACTGGGCAAGGATCACACCCTGTGGCAAGCCTGAGCCTTGTTCCTAAAGTTGTCCTGGCCAGAAACTGCCAGAAACTTCCTGACCTACCATGTGGGCCACAGGTAATTCTGCCACCATCATAACCCTGCCCCAGGACCCACTCTAGCTTAGCTTTGCTGTTTATTCTGGCCCCTGAAGAACCACACAGCCACGCAGTGGCAGCTCTTTCATGGCAAGCAGAAATGGCAGCAACTGAGAGGCCAGCACAGACAAAGGACACATTCACTGAATGAGGCTACAAGTGTGTAGCCGTCCAAGCTCACGGACCCACTCCTGGAGGAATGTCATGAGGTGAGCACCAGTCGTCCGTCTCCCTGACCTCAGACAGAAATGGCTGTGATGTGGGTGTTGTCTTTAGAAGGGTACGTGGGCATTTGATCCCAGTTGGCCCTGGGAAGATTTTTCAACACCTGTCTGGCTCCCTTTATTAGTTTGTCCTATCTTGTGTGTTCGTTCTTTCAGAAATCCTGTCATCCACTCAGGAATAGGATTTCTCAGAGAAGGAATTTTTTTCTGTGTTGGAAGCACAGTTGTTCACCTTGGGGCCGACAAAGCACATGTCTGCTGAATTTGCTTTATGACAGTTACCATCTTCTACCCCCACCACCACTTTACAGTTCAAAACCTGATTCAAGTGGCATCTGATAACCAGACTGATGGAATCCCATCTCCTAGATAGTGTCTGGGAAAGTGGAAAGTGCACATGTTGGGGGATAGGATAGCACTGGCTTCTGGGTCCCTGAAAGGCTTGCTTCACCTACATGGTCTCGCACAATCACGTAGGCACAGGTTCCTGCAGCCTTTTTGATGACAAGAGGCTGTATCATCTTCCAAGGTCTTAAAGGAACAGGACCCCTGTTGTGTTCGGGTTTGCAAGGAAAGGAATTTAATACAGGACACGTAATTTGTAGTCGTTTTTTCTTGTGATCATTTTTCATCTTATGATGTGGTCATTTTAATTGTCTGTTGTATCAGGTAATATGCTATGTACCCCCAAGTCCTCATAATTTTGATGGAGCTGAGTTATTGGTTTGTTATTGGTTTGTTGTCTGACAATGTGAGTGCTGTGCCCACCCAGGGGTGGAGCCGACATACAGTGTAAGGGAAGGCGGGTCTTCCTCTTGTTCGCTTCCTCTTCCGCCTCTCTCTCTCTCTCTCTCTCTCTCTCTCTCTCGCTCACCAGCGCGCCTTGCTGCCCGCGGCTGCCATGAAAGGCAGACCTGCCCCGCCACGCTATCTTGGAGCCAACTAAGTATGGACTGAAACTCCCGAGAAACTGTAAGAATAAACCTTTCCTTCCCTAATTTTGGGCATCAGGTATTTTGTCTCGGCAATGAGCGAAAAGTAACCAAGACATCTATCAAAGCCAACTTTGGTGACACACATCTGTAACCTAAGCATTCTGGGAGACTGAGGTAGAAGAATGGTGACAACCTGGGCAAATTAATGATATAGTGAGACACTGCCTCAAAAAAAAAATACATAGTCTAGTACAAGGGCCTTGGGTTCAATCTCCAGTACGAGAAAATAAATGCCTATCAGGTGAGAACACAGCATAAATTTAATTATTTGTAAATTCCCTGTTGCTGAATATTCAAATTGTTCTGGCATTTATGAGTCCAAATGTGGCAAGGAATATCTGTAAGACTTTCCCTGCCTTTTGGAGTCAGTGATAAGAACAGTAAGTGGCATCCTGGATGAAAAAGAATCAGCAGTTTCAAGAGTCTCCAAATGTTTGTTCTATGGGACTACAGGAGAGTGGGTTACACATTACCACTTAAACTGCTCTGGTAAATTTGTAAAGGGAGCAAGAGTTGAGGGCTGGAAGGGGCCTAATAATCCACCACCTCCAGAAGCAGCCTGATGCTTACCTCAAAGGAGCAAAGAGAAGCGCAGGCGGGCAGCAAGTATTCGGTGCAGAGCGATTCTGCCTCCGAGTAGGGGAGGTACCTGCCCTCCTGCTTACCCCGGGAGCTCTCTCCTCTGAGGCCTGGTGGGGGGTGCTTAACAGGTGGGGAACCCAGAATTCCACAGCTGGCAGGTACCTGCTATCGAATGGTCCGTGCTGGTGGAGAGGGAAGGTGGCGGCCCAAGAGAAGGAAGCAGGACGTTCAGCGGCGGTTTCTCCTCGCTGCCACTGAGGACAACTGAGGAGGTTGAACTGAGCTGCTGTTGCTTTGTGGGGAACAAATCTGATGAAAAGTGTGAGGAAAGATTTCCAATTACTTCCGTAAGGGTGAGGTTTCTGACTCTGAAAGGATCTGTGAAACGGCTTCCGGACAGAAAATCTAGCTGATGGGCATGCCTCCCTGACCAACCCGTGTTCCACGCCAGGGCAGTACTGAGCATCACCGGCTACGCCTGCACAGAAAACATGCCCGGAGGACTGAGGGACAAACAAACCTCTGCACTGGCAACTAGCAAGCAAAGGACATACCGATTTCTGCAGAAAAAGGAAAATCTACCCCAAAATTCAGACAGGATTTCAAGAGACCCTAAATGGCCAAATTGCAACCAGCAAAATGGAACTTTAAATGTTAGATTATTTTTTCTTTTCGAGATAAAACTTCTCCAAATTTATTTCTGCTGAGTTCATAACAAATACCTCCTCTTTAAGTCGCCCAAAGTGACAGAATGTGGAGATGCCACCCAGGGTGCTCAGCCCAGCTTTCTTCCCTTAAGAAAGAGGAGGATGAGGTGAAGACTGCTGGACTGATCAAGCAAGCGAGGAGCCCTGCACCGTCTCCGTGCTCCTCTCCTCTTTGTTCTAAAGGACTTTTACCCTTGTACAGGGGAGTTGAAGCAAATTGACTTCTCCATCTCCTCAGAGCTCCTTGGAATAAATCCTTTTTTCCTTTTTACCAACATATATGGCCTCCTTTGATTTATCAGTGGCAAGCTGATGAATCTGAGCATAAGATCCTAAGTGGTAAGTAACAAAACTAATGTTGAAAGAGACCAAAGTTGACATTTCCTTATTTTTTAATTTTTTTATTTTATGGAAAAAAAGTAAAACAAAATTTCATAACAAAAATAGGAGAACAACCATAGTTAATATGTTGCATATTGTTACCTTTAAAGTAGGTACTCAGAGTGCAAGATGTGGGCATAAAAATTCTCCAAACAATATTAGCACAAACCTTTCTTTACAGTGAGCTGAGACAATAATAGTATAACTGACATGCGTTTTTTCCTTTTCTATTCCTTCCTTTCCCTTTCCCCCACCCTAGTCCCTTTTTCCTTTTAAACAATTTCTTCCCATTTCACAATATCTGCTGTACCTTATTTACTCTTTCAATTTCTCACACCAGGGAAACGATACCATGTTACATATGTGAGTTTGATTTATGGTCTCAAGTGGCATCCATTTACATAGAAAAGCCTCAAATGTATCATTCTTTATGACTGAGTAGTACTCCGTTGTATAAAAGGACTATATCTTTTTTATTCATTCCTCAGTTGATGGGCATTTGGGTTGATTCCAAGATTTAGCTATTACAAGTTTTGCTGCTATAAACATGGGTGCACATATACTGCTGTGGCATGATGTTTTTAACTTTTCTGGGAAGCTACCAGACGGTGAATATCTGAGTCAAATGGAACCTCTAATCCTAGTTTTTGGAGGGATCTCCACACTGATTTCCACAGTGGTTGTACCAGTCTACACTCCCAAAGAGTGGAGAAGGGTTCTTTATTCTCACAGCTCCTAGAACATTTATTTTTGGTTGACTTCTTGATGACAACCACTATTTCTGGAGTGAGATGGAATCTCGTTTTTGTTTTAATTTTCATCTTTTGAATGACCAATGTTCAACATTTTTTCATATATTTATTTGCCATTTGTATTTCTTCATCTGAGAAGTGTGTATTCATTTCAGATGCCTATTTTTGGATTGGGACTTTGAATTTGGGCAGCCTAATTATTTTTTAATTCTTTATATGTTCCAGATATAAATGCTTTGTCTGATGGACAGTTGGCTAAAATGGTGTCCACTCTGTGGGTTGTCTTTTCACTCTGTTGGTGATTTCTTTTGATGTGCAAAAGCTTTTTAATAAGATAACATTTTAGTTGTTGATTCTTCGAAGTATTTCCAGTACAGCCTGGGTTTCATTCATGAAGTTTCTTCTTACACCTACGTCTCGAAGATTTCTACTTACTTCTAGGATATTTAGTGTTTCTGTTTTAATATATAGATCTTTGAACCATTTTTACTTTAGTTTTGTGCATGGTATTAGACACGGGTCTGGTTTTAGTCTTTGGCATACAGAGAGCCAGTTTTTGCAGCACCATTTTTTAAAAAGGCTTTCTTTTTCCAAGGAATACATTTGGCCCCTTTGTTTGAAGATAAGGTGGTTGAGTGTGTTTGGAATTGTGTCTGCATCTTCTAACCTGTTCCACTGGTCTTTAGGTCTGCTTTTTTTTTTTTTTTTGTCAGTACTGATTTTATCATGCTAATTTTATCACAGTAGCTTTGATGTTCCTGCCATGCCTTTGCTGTCCAGGATTGCTTTTTCTATTCTATATTCTTCTGGTTCCAAATTAATTTTTGAAATGTTTTTTCTAGTTCTGTGAGGTACGCTAATGGTATTTTGATCTGTACTGAATTAAATCTGTATAACTGTTTTGGGACTATGGTCACTTTCACTATGTTGGTTTTTCCTATCCATAAGCAAGGGATATCTTTCCATTTTCTGATGTCCTCTTTTATCTCCTTTTTCAAAGCACTGTAATTTTCAATGTGTGGATCTTTTACTTTCTTCATTAGATTGATTCCTAAGTATTTCATTTTTTGGATGTTATTGCGAGGTGTGTGGTTTCCCTAATTTCTTTGTCAGTGAGGAATGTTATTGATTTTTGATTGTTGACTTTGTTTCCAGGTACACAACTGAATTTGATTATTCAATCTAGAAGTCTTATGGTGGAGCTTTTGGGGTCTTCTATGCAAATGATCATGTCATCTGAGAATAATGATAATTTTTTTATTTTAAAAAAGCAAAACAGAAAAAAGATTGAAATGATACAGAATTTCAAAAAAAATAGGAAATTAATGCTAATTAGTATATTGCATATTGTTATCTTATTTTTTTTTATTTTATTTGAGCGAAGAAAAACAAAACAAACAAAAACAACAACAACAACAAAAAAGACGACATATATAGTAAAAACAACAAGCAAAAGAGAGCATATTGTTATCTTAGAAGTAGTTGTTCAGTTTGATCATTTTCTTTTGTGCCTAAATCTTGTAGCCTGAATAATGATAATTTAACTTTTTCCTTTTCTATCCTTATTCCTTTTGTTTTTCTTTCTTATCTAATTGCTCTGGCTACTGTTTCCAGAACTATATTGAATAAGAGTGGTGATAGTGGACATCCTTGTCTTATTCCTGATTTTAGAGAGGAAGCTTTCTCATTTTTTGACTGTTTAGTACGATGTTGGCTATTGTTTGTCATAGATGGCTTTTAGAAGGCTGAGGTAAAGATGATCTATTCTGATTTTCTGTAGGGCTTTTATCATGAATGAGTGTTGGACTTTGTCAAAAGATTTTTCTGCATCTATTGAGATGATCATGTAATTTTTGTTTTTGGTTCTGTTGATATGGTGTGTTACTTATACTTATTTGTATATGTTGAAACATCCTTGCATTCCTGGAATGAATTCTACTTGGTGCATAATTATTTTGATGATTGTCTGCATTCCGTTTGCTAGTATTTTATTGGAGATTTTTTGGTCTATGTTCATTAGGGAGGTTGGTCTGTAGTTTACTTTTTTGGGTGTGTCTTTCTCTGGTTTTGGTATCAGGATACTTGCTCCAGGAATGAGTTTGAGAGTATTCCTTCCCTTTCAACTTCATTAAAGAGTTTGAGGACTATTGCCATTAAATCTTCTCTAAATTTCTTCTAGAGTTCAGCAGCAATGCCATTAGGACCTGGTCTTTTCTTATTGGTAAGTTTGTTTTTTTGGTTTTGTTTTGTTTGGTTTGGTATCAGGAATTGAACTCATAACTTCCCACTTGCCAGGTAGGTGCTGTGCTGCTGAGTTATATCCCTGGCTTGTTGATAAGTTTTTAATAATGTTTTCAATTTCATTAACTGATATTGTGTTATTCAGAATTTTTCTATCTTCTTGATTCAGTTTTGGTAATGTATACCTATCTAGGAATCTGTACATTTCTTCTGTGTTTTCCATTTTAAGAGGAAGATATTTGAATTTTGTATTGATGATATTCTGAATTCCCACAGTATCTGCAGTGATTTCATCCTTTCATTCATCACTGTATGAATTTGAGTCTTTTCTTTCCTTTTTTTGATAAAGTTGGCTAAGGTTTTATAAATTTTATGTATTCTTTTGAAGAACCAACTCATTGATTCATTGAGTCTTCATATTATTTTCTTAATCTCTATTACATTAATTTCTGCTCTGATCTTTATAATTGTCTCCCTTATATAGGCTTTGGGTTTGACTTGTGCTTCTTTTTCTAGAAGCTTGAGGTCCAACATTAGGCTATTTATTTGTGTGTGTTCTGTTTCCTGATGTGAGAATTTTGTGATATAAATTTCCCTCATAAGACTGCTCACACTGTGTATAAGTGCCAGTATGTCATATCTGCATTCTTGTTTAGTTATAGAGATTGTCTAATTTCTTTCTTAATTTAATATGTGACCCACTGGTTGTTTATGAAGGTGTTATTTAATTTTCATGTGTTCATGGAGTTTTTGCAGTTTCTTTTGTCATTAATTTACAATTTCATTGCACTATGGTCATACAACATACATGGGATAATTTCAGTTCCTTTGCATTTAATTAAGCATGTTCTGTGTGCTAATATATGGTATATTTTAGAGGATGTCCCATGTGCAGCTGAAAAGAATATGTATTCTGATGTTGTGGGGTGGGACACTCTATAGAATCTGCTAAGTCCATTTGCTCAAAAGTTTGATTTTGTTGTAATATTTCATTATTGATCATTTCTTTTTGTGTTTGAGAGATTATTTTCTTTTTATGTTTTTCCACTTGTTTTTTCACTTCTGTTGCTATCATTTCAGAAGGTTTCAGTGTTTGACTCCCAATTTCATCTATCTCATTGACTTCTGGGCTTGTCCTTGCTAGGCTAGGCTTGTGGGGTTGCATTTTGCTTCTGCATCTTGTCGCTTTATAATGTATCTTTTTAATTTTATTTTGTTTTCTATTTGATGCTTGCTGATTTCTTATGATAGAGAGCTTTATCACTAGTATCGAGGCTTCCCTAGGGGATGTCTGTTCTTTAGGGACGTGCTGTAGATCTAAGTGATTCCTTGTAGCTATCCCAAGAACCTACCTTCCCAATTTGTAAAGTATGTAAAATACTATTTGGCTGAGCACCCAGTCCTTTGGCACTGGGCTGTGGTGATGATTAGGACCCCATACAACCATAGTGTTATCATACAGGGGAGAAAAACTGATTATAACATGTATGACATCCTGATTAAATTAGTACAGTTAGTAATAGCAATAGTTTCAAGTACAGCTTAACCCCTGAAAACTATAGTAACCATTAATGTGCTACTTCTGACTACAGGAGCAAACTCTAATGTTATATAACAAAATCAAACATATACCATGTATGCAGTAATTTCCCTCTTAGTGGAGTGATTTTACCTTTCTGTGTGGGGGAGGGGGTTAAGATGGGTAGGGATTAGTATAAAGTGATATATGAGGTCAAATATAGTAGAGTCCAGGCTGGAGGTCAATAGATGATCACCCAAGTTTTGGGAAACTGGAGGACATGGGAGAGAAAGAATGAAATAGAAAGCAATAGAGTAATCAGAAAGAGATAATATTTATTCACTTGAAAGTTTAAATTCAAGAAGTAGCTGAAGAAAGAGAAAAAGAATCAAAAGAAGAAAATGAAAAAGAAAGTAAAGAAACCTAAAAAGCGGGAAAAAAAGAAGCAAGAAAGAGGAGAACAGTAAAGAAAAAAAGAAAAGAAAACAATAAAGGACACCAGAGAAGGAGGGGAGAGAAAAAAGTCACCAAACAAAAATAACCACAAAATAGAAAACAAGATGACATCCAACCAGACAGGAGAGCGATAGCCAATCAGATAAACAAGGGAGAATAAAAGTAGTAAAATACCTCTGGTGTCTGTAGTCCTGTGATACAGTCCATGCTGGATCCCAGAAATGTGCTGGGTATGGAGCTGATCTCGGCCTTTGGACGTGGGAGCTGGGACCGGTCTTCCTTTAGCGGAGCTCTCCAGAGCCCGGCTGCTGGCTCCAGAGCCCGAGTGCTTCAGACACTTCCGGCTGCTGGTCTTGCTGATCACTCTGCCCACCAGAGGCGTGTGTTTACCCATGCACCCAGGGCCCGGCTGCCCTGTGTCTTGGGACTTTCAGTTGAATGAGCCTTTTGGAGCTTCCTTTTTAGTCATAATTGTTTGGTTTTCTAAAAGCATTACTTAGTTGCATTTTAAACTCTTCTTACATTTGGTAGATCTTCTATGATTTCTGTAATTCATCTGTGTGCTCTACTGTTTCTCTAACTCCAGTTAGCCTTACATGGGTGTCTTGATTATTTTTCTCATGGCTGAGGCAAAATACGCAACGCTAAGGTTGAAGGAGAAATTTCCTGTTGTAATTCACAGTATGTGGAGGTTTCAGTTCATAGTTGGCTGGCCCCAAGGCCAGGTGGCATGGTAGAGGGGAAATGCCAAGGAGAAAATGTTCACAGGAGGCGGAAGGCAGCCAAGCAGCAAAGTAGTGAAGAAGCAGCAGCAGCAGCATCAAAGCATAAGCTTCTCCCTTTTATCCCTTCCAGGCTACCTGCCTTTTGGGTGGTGCCACCCACACTGAGGGTGGGCCTTCCCATTAGCCACACCCAGAACTATGCTTGTCCAATCATTGGACTAATTTAATAATCATTCTCCTTTAATCCCAGTATCACACACTCCAAAACTGGCCGCTTTTGAAAAACCCTTCTCCCAGTCTATGAGTGCATGAGATTTTGGAGGGACATCTGGATATAAGTCATAACAATTGTCTTATTATCATCTAGTAACTTCTGGATAGTCTTGACTTGCTCCCTTATTTACTTTTTGGTTTCTTCCAGCTCTTTATTGTAATTCATTATTTTGTCTTCAGTATCAGACAGTGTTGTATTCATTTCTTCAATTTATGAACTCTATACAGTTTTTATTTCAGGCATTTCTGTCTGACATCTTTTTGAGAATTCTATATCCTTTTTGAATATGTCATTCAAATTCTGAACAGTTTTGGTTAGCTCATCCAGTTGTTTTATCTATTATCTGATGTTCACCACGGACATATCGAGTGAGATCGCTGTTAACATTTGATTCCTTCAAAGCGCTTTCATCTATTTTCTTCATTTTATGAATCTTTCATGGATGTTTGCTGTGTGGTATCAGTTTTCTTCTCATTTGTGACCCGTTGCTCTTCCTTTTGAAGGCTGGGGAAATTCAGGGATCTTCTGCTTCCTTCCTTCACCATGTTCCCGTGAGTATCTCCTTTTCCTCTTTTTGGGGGTGTACTGCAGATAGGGGACTAGAGAAGTAAGGAGAATTTGTGGCTTATACGTAGTTTTTTTTTTTTTAGTAGAATGTTGCCTCCCTGTAAATAATTTTCAACTTTTGGTAACCAGTGCTAACATTTACTCTTTCTGTTATTTATTTGAGGTGATTTGGAATCTCTTCCGATGTTTTGCTTAAATAATTACTTCTTGTCATAACAGCATTCACAGATTCAATCTTACAACACTTTTAGATGATAGTTCTTGCAGGAACACTTTTCCCCTTTGTCTGTCCTCTATGCACACCGTGACAGTTTAGTATTTATAGCTGTTCTTCAGTAGGGCGATGGGGTGGGGTGAGGAGATTGGGAGGCAGTTGGATGAGGAGCGTTAGATTCTAAGGGAGATCTTTGAAGGGGAAACATAGTGGATGAGAAGGTCAATGTTGGGTCTAATTCTATTGGGGCACTTTCAGTTGAGTTAGTACTGAAAGTTAGAGAATATTTGTGGGGGCAGCAGTCAGAGATAATTAAAATAAAGTTAATTTTGTGATTGAAGAAATCTGTTTGGTTGTTGGAACCTGCTGATGTGGGGACAATAAGCTAGGTAAGATCGGGAAAAGTTAAATGCTTATGATACTAGAGAACATAGGAGCGACTGTGATGGAGCTAAGTGAGGGGAACTAAAAACGGGAGGAGGAGTTCAGGTTTTTTAAAAAAGAGAATAAAGAGACACGTTTATAATATTGTTTCAGGGGTTTGAGGTAAGGAATTGGGGGGCTGAGATGAGGGAGAGGCCCTCGCCACATATTAAATCAGAGCCAGTGAGAATAAATACACAAACGTAACAACCTAATAAACACAAGAAATCATTAAAGAACATTATATGGTCCCACATTACTAAATAAATCCAGAAACATTCAGAAACTTAAACCTCCAAGACGTCTGATGGGAGCGCAGAGTAAGTATTCCAGTGAGACACTGTGTTATTCCCAGTGGCTTCCTTTCCGGACGGCAGGAGACCTCACCCCCAGGGATGCCTCCGGTACCCCCGGAAACGCTCAGGCTGGCTCCGTCTCGGGACTTCCTCTAGCCAGGGTGCAGGAGTTCATGCCAAGTCTGATCCAGTCTGAATTCCTGGGATAGAAATTCCTGCTGTATCTCTCTCTGGGTGAGATGGTGAAATCAGCAGACAGATTCTTGACTTTGTCCGGACTCAGGCTTATTCCTGTGTAATCAAATCAGCCACAAACAACAGGCTAATCCATTACAGTGGTATCTACCAGTGCTAGTTGAGACACAATGTACCATGAGACTGTGTTTTGGGTCTCCTTTTAGTCTACAGGAGAAATCCATGGTGGTAGTATCAGCATTATAATAGCCTAAGTATTAACCAACAGTTAATATACACTTAAGTGCTATCTATGGCTGTCTCCCTTCTAATGGAGAAAAAAGAGCATTCTACATTAATTATCCTCCTGCCTTAGCCTCCCGAGTGCTGGGATTACAGGCGTATGTCACTATGCCCAGTTTCTACATTAATTTTATGAAATCATTTATCTGAAACACAGAGGTTGGGAACTGGGAAGTCCTAGAGTGGGGAAAGAGAAGGAAAACAAATTTTTAAAAAAGTCTTCTGCGACGTGATATGAGGGAGGACGAGGAAAGGGGCAGAGGACCCTAACGATGTGTGCTAATAGATGCGCCATATATTTAGATGGGGATAACAGTAAAAACTGGGTACAAATTGGTAGTGAGAAATGGGGATGTAAAATAATTATATTACTAACAGGAATATTAGAGAAAAAGTTAAAGGGAGACAAATGAAGGGAGAAGAAAACCTGAGGAAAAATAAGAAACAAGAAAGAGAAGTCTGACACAAAGATGTGGGTAAAGGGAGGAGGGACATAAACGGGCAGGAGAATTCCCTTTTTGTCTTTAAATTATATTGGAAGAAAAAGGCAGAAGGAAGAGAAGCACACACACAAACAGACAAGTTCATATAAGAAAAGGGGGAAAACTGGACTAGAAATGGGGGGTGAACAAAAGGAGGAAGACAGGAAACGAAACAAAGAAACCAAACCTAGTGAAGTATGAAAGAATGAGAGAAAGTTGTCCAGGTTTGAACACGCGGCCGCCCTCCTCCGCCTGGGTCAGGAGCCCAGCCCAAGCCGGCCGCGTCCCTGTTTAGCGGGAGGTCTGCGGGCTCTCTGCCCCAGGGCGGTGCCCTGCGCGGACCCCGGGTTGCAGTGGGAACGGGGCACCCACGGGAGGGCTCGGGCCGCTGTGACTCCGGGGAAACCTGGCTCCCCCGCTTCTGGGGCGCAGACTCAGACACCCCGCCCGCCGCGTGAGTGACGGCCGAGTGCGTTCTGGGCCGGGCCAGCAGCGCCGCACCGAGGTCGCTCACCGACTCCGACCTCGGAAGGCTGCCGAAGGCGGGGTGCAGCGTGCGCCCGCTGGCTCGGCCGCCGGCGATTCGCCCCCAGGGCGGTTCTGTGGAACTCCGGCTCTGTGAACCCGAAGGCTGGCTGTCCTCCCGGTGGCGGCCAGGCGGCCTCAGCTGTGGCGCCGCGGTCTGCCAGGTTCTTCCTCCTTTATTGTTTTCTTTTTAAAGAGCCAATTATTTTGTTTGATAAATTTTATCTGCCATTTTTCTAGATGCTTTATTACATTTATTTCGATTGTAATTTTATTTTCTCATTGCCGTTTGCGTTTAGTTTACTCGTTTTGCAGTTCCTTAGGGTGAAAGGCTGCTGATTTGTGATCTTTAATATAGATATTTCATTTTATATTACTATTACTATTATTACCTTGGTTTTCTGAGACAGGGTCTTACTATGTAGTTTAGGCTGGACTTGAACGTAGCATGTAGCCCATGCTGACCTCAAACTCAAGGCAAGACTCCTGCCTCGGCCTCCCAAATACTGAGACAGCAAGGAATATACACTACACCTGGCTCAATATAAGCATTTTAAATCATAAATTTCTGGGCAATAATTGGTTTAGCTATATCCTGTAAGTTTTAATGTGTTGGGTTCTCATTTTCACTGATCTCAACATGTTTTTCTAATTTTCCTTGTAGAAGCTTAATTTATTCATTGGTTACTTAGAAGCATTTGAACTTTTTTTCTATATATATGAGAATTTTCTGACTTCCCGTTTTTTATCTTTTTTTTTTTTTTTTAAGGTCGGGTCTCACTTAGCAGTTCAGGCTGGCCTTGAGCTAACTATGTAGCTTAGGTTGATCTTCAGCTCATGGTGATTCTCCTGCCTCAGTCTCCTGACGGCAAGGACTACAGGCATGCATTGTTGTGACCAGCATTCGTGTGTCTTCTGAGGTGGTCTTTTCATGGAAATATCTTATTTCTCCATCTATTTTGAAAGATAGCTTTGCTGGGTTGTTAATGTGGGATGGAAGTTATTTGCTTTTAAAGGCATAAAATACTTCACTCCATGGTCTTCCAGATTTCAGTCTGCTGTAATTCTAATTCATTTACCCTAATATGTGACTTTCTGTTTTTCTCTGGCTGCTTTAAATTTTTGTTTTTTTGTTGAATATCTGTGAATTTAATGAGGATATACCTTGGTGAATTCTATTTTCTTCATAATTATTTTGGGTTCTATAAGCATCACTTGTAGTTTAAACTCTTACAGTTGGGAAATTTTCTTCTGTAATTCCTATAAGCATGTTAGTGAATCCATCTCTGCGTTTAGTTTTTCTCTAACTCCATTTAGCCTTAGATTAGTTTTCTAGTTTTCATCTAGTAGCTGTTGGATAGATTTCTCTTGTTCACTTATTTTCTTTTTTGCTTCTTTGAACTCTTCATCATAATTCACTATTTTGTCCTCAATATCAGATAGTCTGTCTTTACATTGTTCATTTCTGCAATGTATTCATTTCTTTTTTTACTGTTTTTCAATTTCAGGTACTTCTGTCTGACATCTTTTCAAGGATTCCATATCTTTGTCGAATCTGTCATTTAAATGAACTGTTTTGGTTAGCTTATCCAATTTCTTATCTATTCCCCTGAAATTCACTGTGGCATATTAAGTGTAATTGCTATGAATTTTTTTTTGTTTGTTTGAGACAGAGTCTCACCGTGTAATTCAGACTGGCCTTGAACTCACTATGTAGCACAGGCTGATCTTGAATGCATGGTAATCCTCCTGCCTCAGTCTCCTGAGTATAGGTGTGCACCACCACACCCAGATAACTTTCGGTTCATTTCCTCTTTGAGCTCAAGTATTTTCTTCATCCCTTGTGTGAACTTTTCACAGATTTCTACTATCTGGTATTTGATTTCTACTTCATTTTTGGTCCTTTGCTCTGCCTCAGGAGAATTGGATAAACTTTTGGATCTTTTGTTTCCTTGCTTCCCCACACTCATATGTGCATCTGTGTTTTTGAATATACATATAGCTTATTCCCCCCTCCTTTGTCAGAGAGTCTGAGTGCTCAAACCCCGATACCTCTGCTGAATCTTTCACTGAAATACTGAAGCTAAGTCACATTCAGGGCTTCTTCCCATCAGCTTGCAGGGATCCTTGCAGGGTCCAATCCAGTCTGAGTTCTTGGGTTGGGAATTTTTGCTGTCCCTCAACCTGGGCGTGATGATGGAATCAGCGGACCAATTCACCAATTTGAAATTATTCACTGAGTCAAAAGTATTCCTATGCAATCAAATCAGCTATAGTAGTAACAAACTAATCAGTTACAGAGGTGTCTGCCCGTGCAAGTTGAGAACATGCCATGAGACCCAATTTTGGATCACCTTTAGCCTAGAGGAAAGCCGCATTTATAGTATAAGCATTATAACTGTCCACATAGTGACCCACAGCTAATATGTGCTGAATGTGGTAGCTATGTCTCTTTATGGTAAAAATCAACCACTCAATATTAATTTTTATAGAATCAATTATCTAAAGTCTAAAGGGTTGGGGACCAACTAATACTAGTGTGGGAGAGCAGAAAAGAAAAAAATCTGTTGTTTAAACAGTTTTCTGCTATGTGGTACAGAAAGAAGGAAGAAGAAGGGGGACAAAGTATCCTAATGATGTGGAGGTATGCTATATATATTTAGATGGGAAGACAGAGTAAAAATGGTATAAAGTTGGTAGTGAGAAATGGGGATGAGAAAGGATTCTGTGGCTAACATGAATATTAAAGTCAAGTCAAAGTGAGATAGATGGAGAGGGGAGAGAAGAAAGAAAACAAAAATATAGGAAAGCTAAGAAATGGGAGAAAGAAATTAGGTGAAAAGATGTGGATAAATGTAGAAGGAATAAAAGGGGACAAGGGAAAATTCACTTTTCCTCTATAAACTATATTGAAAAAAAGGGCAAAAGGAAGAGAAACACATGTACGCAATCACACACACATTCTCAAAAGAAAAAAGAGACAAACAATGGAATAAAAGCGGGGGGAAATGAGTGTGAAACAGCAAAAAGAAAAAATAGAAAGAAAGTTTTCTAGTATTTTGAGCACCTGGCTTTTTCCACAGCCGAGGGATAAGATACAGAGCTCAAGCCAAGACATGACTCTACTTATGCTGGAAGTCTAAGGTGGCAGTCTACCCTCAGAATGGTGCTGGATGAAGACATCTGCGTGCGATGGAGATTTGGTGCCAATGTGACCTTCCAGTCCTGCATGATCCAGGCTGAAACTGGCCTCTACACACATGAGCTGTGTCCATGTTCACCAGCTCCAACCCTTCAGCAGGACTCCCGCCAGCCTTATTTCCAACTACCAGCTGTCTCCAGTGGCTGTCTTTCCCTTATCCACTTTGGGAACTTGACAGCATGGAATTTGACTTGGAGCCAAGGCTCTGCTTGGGAACCCAGTTTCAAATACTGAGCTCTTTCCTACAATTGCATCCCTACCAGGTTTTGTTCCGCAGTGGTGGTGGCAGGTACTGCACCAAGGTCATTCACCAACTGTTTACTGTGGAAGGCAACAGCCAGCAGTATCCCACGGTTTCCTTGCAGGTTCCAACAATCTTCAGTTCTATCATTTTGCATGCAGTTCTCTATTCTCGTGCAATGTTCTGTGGTCATCTATGAATAGTGTTCCTTGGGCTGGAATCTTCAAAGCAGAATTCAGACATGGTCACCACATTGTGTTTGGCTAATTCATCTCTTTTATCTCTTTCCTTTTATGATAGATTCCTCTCTCTGTGTTTCTTGTTGATATTCTCGGAGTCTCTCTGACATAGCATCTCCTCTATTTAATCATGTTGAATCTTCCAGATCATTCCTTCTCTGTGGCTCTTTTTTTAGCTTCTACAATGTGACTCCTCCTTTACTCAGCCATGTTGAATCCATTATTGCCTTGTCCAAGATCAAGTCCATTGTTTGGCTGGCACTTCTGCTGTCTCATGCAGAGGAGAAACAACACAGAGCCAACTCTAAGTTAGCAGTGGTTGAGCCTAGGCATGAAATCCACAGTTGTGGAGTTGGTTGGGGACCAGCCTGTGGGTCTGAGCATTCTACCTGGGCTGCGGGTCCAGGCGTTTTACTTGGGGCCACAGGTTCGGTGTTTTGCTGGGACCATGGGTCTAGGGATGATTTCTTTATGAAGGGTCTGGACTACTTCTGTAGCCCTTTCTGAATGGATAAGATAGGCTTCAACTCAGCTGATAAAAATGTTGGTTAGGATGAATGTCTGTTTACTTCTTCTACATGGTAGCATATGGGTAAAGCCTACTAGACAGCCCTCTTTCCTCTGTATGCACATGTACAGGTTGTAATAAAGGAGGTCATTTAGGCATGCCTGGGTTATTGTAGACAAAGAGTGGAAAACTTGCAGAGCTGTTGATTGATTGTCACTAGTCCTAGTCCTGTGAAAACTAGAGTGACTATTTCCAAAGTAGCATATCTTTCCAGATGGCAGGAACTATGAAGTGTTTTTATAGACTTCCACTGTATTCCTTGAGGAAGGGCCAGTTTGTCTTCTAAATACAATCACAGTCCCATTTTAATTCCTCCTCATTCTGAGGCCCACTATCTTTCTGGGGAGTATAGTTTTAATGGTTCCTCAGGAACTTGGAAAAAGAATAGGATCTTAGGGACTGTAAGACTGCCCTTTTTGTTTCCCTGTCAGCATTTTGATTTCCCAAGGAGACTTCAGACATGTCTCTTTGATTCTAAGGAACTGCATGACTGCGACTTCTTGGGAAAATGGACTGCCTCCAGGATTTGTAGAATTTCCTGCCTGTGATTTATAGATGTTTGAAAAGGCTACTTCCATCAGTGAAGCACACATTCTCGAGGTGTTGGAGGGGCAGGTCACTGATATTCTGCCTGCTTGCATAGGTCCCAGAGATGATTTTTTCACAAGAGTTACTGGGCCTACAGGCATCAAAGAATCAAGGTTAACAGTACTGCAAGTTTTTATAATAACTTCAGAGATGCCTAAAAGCATGGACTGATACTTAGTGAGCTGTTCCTCTGCTAATCACAAATAACCTTTTATCTCCAGAATTGATCTGACTTGGTGGGGAGTTAGGACTTCTAGTCTCATCCCAAAGTTAACTTGACAGCCTCTTCTGTTAATACAGCTACTCTGATTAGGGATCCCCTTTATCCCAACTATGGTTATAGATGAAGAGGAGGATTTTCTAGAGAAGTAAGTAAAAACAGAATAAAGCAATTGAATTGACTCACCTGTGATGTCTAAGATTACCCTGGGTTCCTCAGAGGAAAAGGCGATGTCCATGGGTAGTCTTGGTTATTTTCCTCTTGTTGCTGAGACAAAACACCTGACACCCAAAATTAGGGAAGGAAAGGTTTATTTCTTACAGTTTTGGGTGTTTTAGTCTATATTCAGTTGGCTCCAAGGCAGCATGGTGTGGCAGGGCAGCTGTTTATGGCCACTGCAAACAGCAAGTGCACAGGAGCAAATGAGAAAGAGACATGCCTTTTTCTTGCCCTTACACTGTATGTCAGCTACACCCCTCGGTGGGTGCAGCACTCGCACTACCAATCTCAGCACCAGACAACAAACCAATCACGAACACCAGACTCAGTTGTGTCCATGATTACATGAGGCTTGGGCAGATCATCTGAACACAAAACGTAACATTCCACCCCTGGTCCCCCAAAGACTCATCTCTAAGAGTTGTCACAGTCTTAACATTTTCAGCATTCCTGAAAAGTCCAAGTCCCAAGTCTCCTCCAAGATGGAAGTCAAACTCTTAGTTGCAAGCCCCTGTACAAATGAAAACAAAGTTAAACCCTTCCAACATACACTGGAACAAGATAAACAGTACCATTCCAAAAGTTACACACAGGGGAATACAAAGCATTGGAACAAAAGCAAGTCCAAAATCCAGCAGGATGAACATTAAGTCCTAGTATCTGAAGCAATCTGGGTGCAAGCTTGCTTCAAAAGGCTTGAATGACTCCATCCCCACAGCACTTTTAGGGGTTTTAACTCCCACAGCTTTTTTCTGAAGCCCATTCTGCTCAGTCTTTGCAACTTTCCTTGGATGGTCCACATTTTTGGGTTTTTAAAAACTTTTGGGGTCTCTATTGCACCTTTGGCTTCACACGTATAGCTTTACATATTGCCTTCTCAGGAGCACACTGCTTGGCCTCCCAGGCCTTCTGAAATCAGGGTGGAAGCTGTTTTAACCTCAGAACTTGTGTATTCTCCATTTGCCTAAAACCAGTACCATGTAGATGCTGCCGAGGTCTGCTGTCAGTTGAAACAATAGCCACAGTTTTTTTTTTGTTTGTTTTGGCTATAGGAGTCAAGTGTCTGGATTGCTGAGCACTCTAAACCTGATTGTGAGGAACAGCTTTTTTATGTCACCACCGTTTTGGAATCTGGTGTGGCTGCCACCATTTTGGGACTTCCTGTGGCCTCTGTCACCACTCTGGAACACGATGCTCTGTGGCTTTTTTCTCTGAGCAAAGTCTTCTACTTTTTCAGTTTTGAGGCTGCAAAGGGTGGAGACTCACGGCTTTCAGGGATGCCCCCAGGCCATCATTTTTATGTTTTTGTTTTTTCTCAGCAATCGAGGTCTTAGCTCTACCTTTACAGTCTATAGCTTTTTGGCCAACGTTTTCAATCATCTTGCTGGGCTCTTTGCTCGTGATTCACTACATAAATCTGGCCAAAAGTCCCCAACAATAGCCATGCCACTACCTCAACATTAGACTGCCTTGAAATGTTTTTTGCCAGATTAATCAGTCCATTGCTCTTAATTTCGGTCTCAGGAAAAGTCTCTGGACATGAGCAAAATGCAGCCAAACTTTCTGCTAAGCCATAACATACATCATGTGGAGTCTAACAACCAGTGCAGTCCTTCCCAGCAGAAACCTCCCAAGCATGGTCTGTACTGGCAGGCTTTTTATCAGCATTTTAGTTTCCTGAGCTCTGACCAGAATCTCCCATACACAACAGCCTAAGCATTCCAGCATCACTTTTTAAGGCAACATCTCTGAACCTCTTTAAACCCTTCTTACAAGCCATTTTTAAAGGCTCTCAAACCACATGGTCAGGAATAGTCACAGTAAAGACCCCCCTCCTGATACCAAATTCTGTCTTGGTTATTTTTCTCTTGTTGCTGAGACAAAACACCTGACACTGAAAATTGGGGAAGAAAAGGCTTATTTCTTACAATTTTAGGGGTTTTAGTCTATACCTAGTTGGCTCCAAGGTGGTGTGGTGTGGCAGGGCAGCCATTTATGGCCACCACGAATAGGAAGTGTACAAGAGCAAAGGAGAGAGAGAGACACACACACCTTTTTCTTGCCCTCACACTGCATGTCGGCTCCACCCTGGGAAAGTGCAGCACTCACACCACCAATCCCAACGCCAGACAACAAACCAATCATGAATGTCAGACTCAGCCACATTAATGATTCTGTGAGGCTTGGTTGGGCCATCCAAAGACAAACCATAACAGGTAGGAAGGCATTTCAGGTTCCACTGGACCTTTTAAGTCAATGAGAATTTTGGCTGACCTAGCTGTTTTCTGGGGCAAGGATAGTCAATCCTCTAGTGTCATGAGTCAGGCACATTGACTGCCCCACACTCAGAACTGGGTTCAGGCAGTGGCTTTGTGCAACCTCATACCCAGTGTCCAGTCCTATTACACTTGAAACAGGATTCTTCTCCCCAGTTCTCACTGGGGTTTTCCCTAGATGAACTGAGTAGGTGTAAAGCACTGACAAATGTGTCAACTATAATCTTAGCCTTTTTGTTTTGTCCCTGCTTTGGCTTCTGATTGTTGAACACAGAAAAGGCCATAGGTGTCTTAGGTGTCTGTGGGGCCATCTGAAGTTTTGTAGTCTACATCAAATATTTGGCGCTAATTGACAAATGAAGTGATGTCCCACTAGTGAGTGCTTCTCCCACTGGAAGATGGATCTATATAAATATATTTGCAAAAGACAGCACACCTCTTCATGTCCTTGGTAAAAACAGCTAGCATAACAGACATCATTCTCAGGTCTCACTAATATTACAGTCCAAGTTTGGTTCTATTGAAGGGGAATAACTTTTTCAGGGTAGTTTCTTTACCTTTTTGAAGCACATTGTTCATTTGCAGAGTTCATAGCCTCTCATACAACTGTAACTGAAGAAGGCCTGATTTATTGCCCAGGGGACTATAAGGAGGAGATAGAAGAGACCTCCCAGTGTCATCAAACAGATCAGAGAGGCTCACACCTCCCTGAGAGATAGTTTGAGTTTCCATGACAGGGACTTCCTCTTAGTTTTTGAGACTTTCCTGTCACAAAAACTTGTATGTATGGGATTTCATTCCATTTTTTATATTTTAAGCAGAAACATTGTACCTGGAGGATCATCCCATAGTTAAAAGTGCCATCGCCTATCCATCTCTCCCCACATCCCAGTTTATACTGAGCCCAAACCATATTGCAATAGTAGATAAGCTGTTTCCATTTTAGGTTGTCAGGATCAAACCTTCCTCACTCATCAAGAATACAGCCTAGTGGTGAAGTTGAATTCATGTGGTGGCAAGGTCCAAGAGATTTCTGTTTGGCCTGGCTTGGGGCCAATATACACAGGGAACACGTAGGTCTTGACTCCTTAAGATTGTGTTTCATGCCGAAGGGGTAGATAAGGGTTCCACAAAGAATCACTTGTGAGACCCTAACACAGACTAGACAGATGTCTCTGGGTGATTCTGGCATCATTAAGCACAGAAGAAAGCCCCTTATGGGCTTTTCTCTCCATATTTGCGGTATAAGGGAAATAAACTCCCAAAATACTAGATGTCTGTTATGAATTTGTGTTCTTCAAAATAGAAGAATGAATTTTACAAACAACAGAGATTAAGAACAGAATATATTTATTGAAAGAAAGAAAGCTTCTGTCTGAGAGAGAAACAGAAGAGGTCCCAAGTGGGATGCTAAAGACTCTGACTTTTCTAGGGACTTTTACAAAGCAAAACCAAAGGTGAGGCAGGGTCAAGGTGGAGCAAAATGGGAACTCACAAAGTGGGCATGAGGTGGGGCAGAATTATGGTCAACCAATAAGATTATGAGTATAATTGCTCAGGTAAAATTGATTAGGAAGTGAGTCACATAGCAAGCAGGAACAAGGCCACTGCCTGTAGGGAATTGGATTAGAGGCTTCTTCTGGCTTCCTCAATGTGATCAAGGTATCAAGGTGAAACCTACTTAGAATATCAATCCCTGAGGTTTATCCTTAGGCTGTGGATGCATTTGTTTTATCTTTTGTCTTGAGATCTGGTGCAAAGCAGGAGGTGCTTGTTTTCCCCCATAGTTGCAAGGCATCTGGTCTTCTACACTGGCTCCTTTAAGGGCCCAACCCTGTCTGACTGCCTATATTTCTATCTAACTCAGTTGTCTATAACATTTGGACCCATTAACTTATTAAGGTGAAGGAGGAAAAGCCACTAGTTGGACTTTTCTTGTCCTTTAACTTCTATGACATGAGTGAAACTTCCCCAAACAAATTTCCCTTAGCCACTTAATTGAACCCCTTTGGTCCAATTTGGGTTTTGAGTCCCTTGATTCTTCTTGTATTCTGACCTGTTTAATGACTCAGCTGGTACTTTGAGTCCCTTGACGACTCTACTTAACTAGAATGGAGCTAACTGGGTCTCTTGCATTTACTCCAATAGGGGAAAAAATAACACTAAACTAACACACAGGGATTGCTCTGCATTTGTATACTCACAGTTCCTTTATTTAAATTTTAAATGCAGTCCATTTGTTCTGTTAGGTCATCAGGCATAGGGTTTTAAATTATCTTCACTTAAAGAAGAAATCCCGCCAGGAAACTATAGTCCCAGGTAAGATCTGAGATAGGGAAGAAGTGCATCAGCTGAAGCCTGTTTGAACAGGAACCTCCTAGCTGTTGTTCCACCCAGGCAAATGCCTCAGGTATTTCCTTTTAAAAGGGCAAAATTTTCATTTCCATGTGGGGAAGAGCCACTGTACCACTTTGAAGAATTAAAAAAGAAAAGAGGTTTCTCCTTCTTATTCTTGAATTTTAAGGCCAGTTGATAAAAACAGAAAATATTGGGGGCGGTTGATGCAAGCCCATGTCTAGTTTCCTGAATACATGCAGGCTCTAAGCCTATTTATTCGTGGAACCCACACCCAGGGTAGGTCACCCTTAATCCTAGTATCACACTGAAATACAAACCAAGGGAAAAAGAGCCTTTAACAAAATTGAGGTAAGCAAGGACCAGGTTAATATTTCAAAAATGTGTAGCAAAGGTCAACAAACAAACGTGGACAAGGTGGCGGCTGGCCTTACCCCTGCACACACTCCACCAGCCATCAGGGAGCCAACACAGGCTGGGAGAAGCAGCAGACAGCCCTGTACCAGCACACACAATGGCCACCATCAGATACCCATAGCCAGCACTGGCTAGAAGAACCAAACAATCTCACTTCAGAAAAATTGTAGCCAATGCGGGAAGTCCCTGGGATGCCACTACACACTTGTGTAGAAGAACCCAGGAATATGTCAAGATTAAGAAGCAAGAGTCAGTCTCTGGCCTCCAACCCAAGCAGAGCAAGTCCAGGAGATGCAAACATGAAGAGATTGGGAGTTGCACACCAGAAATTTCTGAAGTGATGGCAACTGAAGTAAAGAAACAACTTCATGAGGCTGTAAAGAAAATTAGAACAGAAATACTATCTCAGGTAAAAGAGAAAATGAAAAACATGATAAAAGAATTGCTAAGCACCTCTAAAGCAGATATAGACCCTGGAGACCTCTGCAGCAGGGTGAGCTTAGACTTTCACCTGCCAGGGCCTTCCCTACCCCAGAGACCTCCACAGCCTGTAGATCATTGATAGCAGCACCTATCTCTCCACCCCAGAGTCTTCAATGGCCCAGGGACCATCAGCATCCTGTCCACTACCTGTAGAACCCTGGTGGGCTGATGGAAGTTTCAGCAACCCCTCACCCACACAGAGGACCTCAGCAGGCTTGTGTCTGTGCAATGAATTTCCCCCTCAGGTAGAGGACATCAGTGGGTCAGCAGGAGCAGCAACGAGCCTTCCCCTTCAGCTGTAGGACTTTGAAATCCCAGCAAGAGTGTGGGTGAGTCCTTCTTCCATACAGAAAACACTGGGTGAGTTGAGGAGAAGGTTGACAGGACCTCCCCAAACCTGGAGAAACTAGAAAGGGCCTAGGAGACCCCTTGTGACACAGTAGGGTCCCAGTTGAGGCACACAGTATAGCCAGGTAAATCTGGCAACGTGGATCAGCCTGAAATCACAGTAACGATAGAAGCTAAGGGTTGGCTTACATCAATGTTCCTAGGGTAATCAGCCTAGGGAGAAAATAAGACTCACCCAAATGGACCTGCAGGAGGAATCCAAGTAACTGGACCCTCAACTTTCCTGAGGGACTCAGCAATTGGACAAAAATCACCCACTCAGTAGAGCCCTAAGACACACACAACAGTCACTAGAGACTATTGGAATTGAGAGACCAAACTATTAACTCAAGAGGTGAAAATGACAAGATGAAAAAGCAAAATATAATCTCAAATGTCCAGTCCATCAGGAACAAGTGTAGGAGACATTGAAACAGAGGACATTGAAAGTCACACACCTGAAATTTCTGAAAAGATAGCAAGTTAAATAAAGAAACAAATCCATGAAGTTATAGAGGATATCAGATTAGAAATAACTTCTCAGGTAAAGAAAGAAATGACAACCTTAGTAAAGGAATTACTCAGCCTAGCTAGAGAAGACATAGATTTAAAAAGTACAGGTGCATGGGAAAATGATGTAAACCTTGAATGAGCAATTTAGGAAGCAAATAGAATGCAAGAAAAAAATTCAAAGAGATATCCAGGAAATACAAAACTCCATTGAAAGTTGGTGAAACCATTTAAATGAAGTTGAGAATAGACTTTCAGACCTTGAATACAGGATTGCAGCTAACGATCATGAAAGGAAAGAACTTGTAAAAATAACAAGGGAGCATGAAGTAACAATTCAACAGCTTTAAGATGATGCAAAGAGAACCAATATAAGTCTGATAGGCGTAAATAAAAATGGAGGAGTCAACACAACTGACTTAAAAAAACTATTCACAGAAGTAATGGTGGAAAATCTCCCAAACATGAGAAAAGAATCAGATTTGCAGATAAGTGAGGCATATAGAATGCCAAACAGTGATAATCAAAATAAATCTACACCCAGACATATAGTAATTAAGATCCCAAATATACAGCATAAAAACAGAATACTAAAAGCTGTTAGAGAAAAGACACAACTCACCTATCAAGGGAAGTCCATTAGAATCATGGCAGACTTTTCAGCACAAACCCTTAAGTTAAGATGAGCTTGGAGTGAAGTATTTCAAGCCCTGAAAGAAAACAACTTTCAACCCAAATTGATGTGCCCTGCAAAACTGTCTTTCAAAATTGATGGAGAAATAAGATATTTCCATGAAAACGAGCAACTGAAGAAATTTATGTCTACCAAGCCAACCCTAGAAAGAGTACTAAAAGACATAATAGAAAGAGACAAAAATGACTACAATTCCCAGAACAACAACAGAAAGAAAAAAAAAAAAACAGGCAGGGCAAACAATTAAATGAGGGGGAAAAGCAGGAAACAAACAGCAAGAAAATAACATGACGAAGTTAAGCCAGTACATATCAGTTGCATTCACCAATGTAAATGTCCTAATTTACCAATTAAAAGAAATAGGCTAACAGAAAAGATCAAGAAACAGGATCCAACAATATGCTGTATACAAGAAACACATCTGAATCAAAAGGAAACTTGTAGACTAAAAGTCAAAGGATGGAAAACAATGTACCATGTAACAGGAACCCAGAAAAAAGCGGGCATAGCTATTCTGTTTACAGAGAGTGTAAAATTCAAACCAAAAATGATCAAAAGAGATAAAGAAAGTCATTGCATACTTGTTAGGGTGAAAATTCAAGAGAAAGAGCTAACAATCATAAATATATGTGCACCAAATACAGGAGCACCCAACTATATAAGACAAATACTAATGGACATGAAAAACCAGATACACAATAACACGATCATAACAGGGGATCTTAATACCCCATTGTCACACAGAGATAGATCAACTAGACAAAAAGTTGGTAAAGAAATAACAGAACTGAATCAAACCTGTGAACAACTGCACTTAGTAGATGTTTACAGTGTTCCACACAACGTCAGAATACACATTTTTCTCAGTTGCACATGGGACGTTCTCTAAAGTAGACCATATATTAGCCCAGAGAACATGCTTAAGTAAATGCAAAGGGATTGAAATTATCCCATGCATATTATCTGATCAGAGTGCACTGAAATTGGAAATTAACAGTAAAAGAAACGCAAAACATACATAAACACATGGAAATTAAATAACAACCTCTTGAACAATCAATGGGTTACAGATGAAATTAAAGTAGAAATTAAACAATACCTAAAATTCAATGAAAATGCAGATACAACATACCGAAACTTGTGGCACACAATGAAAGCAGTCCTAAGAGGGAACTATATAGCAATAAATTGTCACATCAAGAAAATGAAATGAGCACAAATAAATGACCTAATGCTACAACTCAAACTTCCAGAAAAGGAAGAGCAAGTCAAACCCAAAGCTCATAGAAGAGAGGAAATTAAAAAGCTCAGAGCAGAAATTAATGCAATTGAGACTAAGAGAACAATACAAAGAATTA
>RJWM01019393.1:0-39129 GCA_004363535.1 Dasyprocta punctata
GAGTGCTGGGATTAAAGGCGTGCGCCACCACGCCTGGCTGATATCCATTTTAAAATGGAGGAGAAGAGGCCCCCAAACAGCAAGCAAACAAATCTCAAAGAATTGTCAGTTTTTTCCCAGATTAAGGATAGAAAAAATGTCTGTGTTTGTTCATTCCTGATGCTATTTAGGAATGTGGCCCATCTTATATTTTCACAGCAATTTGTCAAGTTTGCTTATAAATGACTTTAATGATAGATGGCTTTGCCAGCTCTGCTGGGCTGAAGGTTTAGAAGCCCAGCACACTCTCTCTTTCAGGAAGCTTCTTGAATCTTGCATAATATTTCTCCCACTACCCCTCCTCCCAGGTTAATTTAATCCTGTTGTTCTTAAATGAGCCACCCTAAATCATCCTCCTCCCCTTCCCTATCTTTCTCCTCATTGTTTAAACCCTTCAAGGATGTGATAGTCTGGAAAATATTTCAATCATCGTGCCTCCTTTTCAGCTGACCAATCCCATTTGGTAAAGCTCATGCTGAAATGCAATTTTTCACAGCATTGTTTTCAGTTTAAATAATAAGCAGTACACAATTGCTAAAGGTCTTCTGGAACATTCCACTTGGGGGTCTTGCCATTAAATAATATTGCAATGAGAAACTAACCCAACTTTTCATAGGAGGAAATGCTATTGGCTTCTAGCATTAATTGGCTATAAATTTAACTAAAGGTCCATGTGCCCCGCGAGTGAGACCAGAGAAGTGCCCTGTATTAGAGGCTTAATGGATAGATTCAGTGAATAAATATGTATTTGGAAGTGCATCATTTAGAAAACAGTTGAGTGAAAGGAATCTGACTCTGCTAACGCAGCAAATGTCCTTTTTCTTGTTTTTTGTCCCACCTTGCTTCATGGGAGCTCTCAATTTGCCAGCTCTGTGACCTTGCATATATCACTCAGCCTTGCTGAGTCTCAGTTTCCTCCACTGCAAAATAAGGAAAACAAGATTTACCTTATAGACTTGTTCTAAGATTCAAATAGATGTATAAAGGGTGCAGCAGAATAGAGAATAAGTCGCCAAGACAAGAAACTTGTTGCCGTTATTGTTGTTACTCTTCCTATTACTGTGCAATCTAAATTCTGTGTCTGACTGCCTTTCACAGTCCCTGCCTGCTTATTATGCATTCTTCTTTCTCGACAAGTGTTACTTAGGGAGACTTTTCTGACCCCACAGAATTGTCCGTGTCCTGCTATGATTTAAGAGTTTTGGGCTCAATGAAAATCTTACAAGACCTTGACGTATTTCAAAAAGTTACTCTGACTTGCATATTTTATTTTCTATCCTTTTAACTACCTGAGCCAAACAGAGACCCTCACATGCCTTTGTGGCTTCCTTAGAGGTCGCCCTTTCCTACCTTTCCGTACTGCCTGCCTCAGGATTGGTGGTGGGGTCAGAACTACATTTTATACCAGGAAATTCTAATTACTGCTCAGTGGAAGCTTGAGCAATTTATGTATGCAGCCTTCCTAATCCTCTCAAAGCAGCTGCCAATGGGGTAATGACTGTGCAAACATTGTATCAGCTTTCTCACAAGGTAGGCTTGTGCAGGATATGGTGAACAAGTGAGGATGTCCTCATTTCCCTTGGAGGACAGATACAGAAGGTCTAGTCAGGAGCTGTCCAGCAGAGGAGGGCGAGCAGGTGCCATACCAGCCTTGCTCTCCAGCATCAGTGGCCTCTGGGCCTTCCTCCTGCATGCAAGTGACAGGTGGGGCTTGCACTGGTCTTTCTTTCTAGCTTCAATGAATAGAGTTGGGATGGGCTTCAAGCCTTTAGCCACCAACTCCTTACCCAGCAGGTCTGCCAGAAACACATGGGCTACAAGCCTGCCACTACCTTGCGAGGCAATGTCCTGGTGTCTCCAAATTTCCTAGTGTACCACATGTCCCTTCTTCGTCTCCTCTTTTCCCCATTCCTCCTTATATGCACTTTATTTTTTCTTCCTATGAAGTGAATTGTGTTTCTGGACTTACAGGATAAAGGCCATACAGGAGAGTGTTTAGACCTTTAGAGTACCCAGACTCACAGCCCGCAATCTAAGAATGATTCTCTTGTTTCCTGATCTTGGACTCTTTCTTGCCTTTTCATTTTATCTGCCATTGTCTTCCTAAACCAAGATCTTTAGTTTCAGGTGAGAAATACTCTTTATTACCTGTAGGAACTACTTCCGTGGATATATATTTGCACACCACTTCTTCCTTTATAAATCTAAAATATGGATAAAGAGGGGAGGTATTAATATGTGTGGAAGGAGTGTAAAATTAGAAATCACCATTTTGTAATCTCTGGTAAAATAATTGATTCAGTCAATGACCATCCATAGATGATCGATTAGTTAAAGTTTGATGAGAACTTTACCATGGCAAGAAGTCAGGCTGTCATCTGCTGGACCTACTGATTAGTGACAGCGCCACAAATGTTAGAACAGCCAATCAGTGTGTGCCTCCTGCAATGTGACCCAGTTAGCACTTCTTCAGAAATATTCTTCCAAACAAAACAAAACTTGAACTTAGATTTAATTCAACTGAAAATCTAAGTTGCATTTGCCAGAAATACAGGGAACAGAGGAACAAGTGAAATGGCACCACAAAGGGGTGACCTGACAAATCTAGAATGTATGATATTTTGTGTAGGTCACTGCAGGAGACAAGGGCATAGGACTTCTGAGACAGAACACAAATCTAATGTTATTTGGATCCCAATTTGAGCAAGTCATCTCTGACTTAGACAACTGAGGACATTTAATTCCACAGAATTATCCATAACTTTGTTAGAGTTGTTAATATTCAATCAGAGCAATGAATATGTGAAGTTCCATGTACTATTCTCTGTACTGTTTTGTATATTTTAAATGCTCAGAATAAAACTTTTTTGTAGACATCATAAAATGGAGCATATTGGTCAATTTACTTGCTGAGTAAATTGTATTGTAAAATGACCCAAATGAGTTACTCTGCCTAATTTACATCCCTGCTTTTAACAAACTGGGAGCCTGGTTATTTAACTTTTAAAAGGAAGGGGAATGGAAATTATGAACACAAAAGGGTTGCAGTTTTACTGTAAATGTGTTCATTTAACATAGCCTTGGTTTTATGATGGAACTTGGAGATCATACAACTTCCAAACACACTCCACTTGGTAAAAGTAGAAGATCTGAAGACCTGTAGGGACCTAGGCTTTGTTTCTCCCACTCTTTCCATCATCCAGTGGTGATAAGAGTCTATCTTCCATTTAAATTCCTTCAGAGATGGGAATCTATTGCCTTCCCAGTAAGTGGAAAATTAGCAGTACCACTTTCAGGATGGTCTTTCTATAATTCTAGGTGCCCTCAGAAACCCTTTTTGTCTTATTGTGTTAACAAGGAGGAGGTTGCTCCTTTCCCTGACAATCCTTCCCATCCCAGAAAGATGTAGTCTGGTTCCCAGTTTCCCTTCCTTCTCCTTTCCTTCTTCTCTGTCCTGCCTGTGGCTTATTCTCCATCTCTTTCATCATTTCAGAGGTTCTTCTCTGTGGCCCCATTCTTTCCTTTGTCCATCAGAGCTGTGGGAGGGACACCCTACCAAGGAAGTGCCAGCACCATACGTGTTCTGGCCACTGTCTTTGGGCTTGTCCTCTCCTGGCCTATAAGTTTTTTTCTAGCCCTAACCTTATTTTCAGAAGTCTGAGAACACTCACCCACCATGCTTCTCATTTAGAAACTACTGATGCACTGCAAGGCTTCCCTAATTTAGAGTCCACATTCCCAGAAACCATCGTGTTGAGAATCAATCAAGAAAGTCAGTTCATTTATAGACACAACCCATTGCTATGCATTAGTCCACATTGTGCTGTTATAATGAAAGACATAAGAAAAACTTTGTTTAGGCCCAAGTTTTGGAGATTCAGAGTCCAAGATTGGGTAACTCTATTTATTTGGCCTCTTGTGAGTATGATGTACATCCACATGTCAGTAGGAGCAAATGGTTACAGCTTGAATTGGGTCAGAGTGGCTGAAAGAGATCTGGACCCCCCAGTCCCTGCCAAGGAATGCCGTAATGACCTAAACGTCTCCCACTGGGCCCCCCTAAAGACCCATAGCATATCCTAGTACCACCACCTTGGATGCCAGGTCTTTACACATGTACCTCTGGGGTATAAGTCACTAGTTCTGGGTCCCGTCAAGAGAACTCTGACTACTTGGGGGAAGGAGGCAGGATTCCCTGGAAGGAGGGCCACAGCAGATCCCAAGTGTGGAGGAAGACTGGGTTTATGCCGCCTAATACACAAATCAGCAGCTGCACTTACACCCCTGCATTAGTGTAGTGGATTGGTAACTGGTGGTCAACTTAAACACCAGCTGAACTGAGTCAATGTGGTGCTGAGCTTGGATGGCCCACCTGAGTTGCCAGCATAAAAAGGAGACCTGAAGAGGAAGAGTCGCATTGTGGGTTCTCCTAAGTGTTGTTGTTTGGAGTTGTTGGTTCTCCTGGAGGAACTTGTCATGCTGACTCCCCTGATATGAACTCAGCTGTTAACATCTAAGAAACTCAGGGCCTTGTTGCTGAGAATGGCTGCGGTTCACTTCGGGGGAGCTTTGGTCCTTACTTTGAGCATTGCTTCCTGGCTCCAGAGGGGAAGATGTGTGCTGTTTAATCTCCAGGAGAAGTTTGTTATGCTGGCTTCCTGATATGTACTCAGCTGTTCTCAACATTGGAGGAGCTCAAAACCTCATTATTGCTGAGGATGGCTGTGGTACTTTTCAGGGGAGCCCTGGTCCTTATTTTGAGTGTCAGTTCTTGCTTCCAGTACAGAACCCTCGGCCTGCTGGCATAGCTCCTTCACCCTGCTAGCATGGACTTTCTAGCTTCCATCACTGACTTTTGGGCTTTCCCAGCACACATTTGTGGGATAGACTTGCATGGGTCATTGTTGTGGGCTGTAGGTTTTCAACTGAAACTCATGCAGGTTATTATCGTGGGATCCAGGCCCTCTGCTGGATTTTCTAGGTCTTTAGTGTTGTGGACAGATTTGCTGCACTTTCTTTGTATTTGACCCTTGAGTGACTATTGCAAAATAATACTATAAATTGTGTCTTGTATGTAATTGTTCTCCTTGCAACCCCTGACTACAACAATTAGAATATTCAGTCCACTTATCTCTGGATTCTACTTGATCATAAGATTCCCGAGGTGAGAGGGTACCTTTTTGTCTCTTACCACTTGGCACTCACGATGCCAGCATCTCAATGCAGTGGTTTCCATGTGCTTTGTGTGTGTATCTGGGCTTGTGTGAGTCAGAAAGATAAAAGGGAGATCTTAGGATTTACCCCAGAAATTCCCCCAAATTATTTAGCTCTGTTGTCTAATTCAGAATTCACCGTGCAGCATAAACAAGGTAAGCCGTGATATGATGAGATGCTGTGGTCTGGGTAAGAATGAATACGCAAGCAGCACAGCAGAGTTAAGCACTGAGAGAGCCATCTATTGTAGACAATTTCCCTTCAGTGAAAGATCAAGGACAGCACAAAAAGATCATGTTAATTTAAAGGGAGGAAATGGATAGCTAGCTACCATGGGCAGGAAGACTATAGGGAGAAGCAGGATCAGTTCACCAAGGGTGCGGCAATTCTAGGTGGCAGGGCTGAGTCTTCGGATGCTGAGAATCGGCACTGCGCAATGGAGGAGCCCCCCACCTCCTGGGAAATACACCCACACTGCGTTGCAGTTGATGTTTCCACGGCATGAGGCTGGCACTACCTTTGTTCCCATGCACTCTGAAAAAAACAAACATATTTATGCGCAGAATCACGTGGATTTGTCCTTTCAGACTTCTCCAAGGCATTAGGATGTCAGCTGTAGTGGTGGGAAAGCAGCCAACAAAGTAGGAGGCTATAGAATTTTAATAGTTTTAAAAATAATTTGTCTTGGTTCACAGTGTACATAGAATATCAGAACTGAAGGAGCCCCAGTAGTCATCCATTTTAGCTCCTTTATTTTATAGATGGGAAAACGAGGCTCTTAGTATAGTGATAATGTTAGTAGTTGCTAGAGCTAAGATTTACTGCTCTGGATTCATATATCAATGATTACTCCATTACACCAAGCTCCATTTCTAATGGAAACATTTTTTAATGCCAGTTAAGCCAGGCTACTGTGCTGAATTTTGGCAGCATTTACCTAGGTTTTGTCATGTGTAATTTGGGAAAAGTGGCTTTGTGAAGGTATCTGAAGACCTACTGTAGCCATTTCCCTTAGCTTAAGTGGGCCGAGAGCACAGGCTTCGCATTCAGTGGCTGTAAGCTTGGTGGCTGTGATATATCACCATTTGTAGTACTCAGGAATGCGTTGACTGCAAGAAGCAGAAAATGTGACCGAAACTGCTTAAATGAATATTTTCATTTTTCTAGTGTAACATCAAGTCTGGATGTGGGAAGGTTTGGCTTTAGTTCAGTAGTGCAGTGATGTTTGATGTTTGGTTCTCTTGGCTTTTTGTGGTTACAAGGTGACTGCTGCAGTTCCAGCCATCATGCCTGCATTTGATGTGTGGAAAAAAAAAAAAAAAAGAGGAAGGAGAAGTGTCAGCTACATCTTCTATGTTATCAAGGAAAAAAAAATTGCTTTCTCAGACATGGCCAAGAAGCCTACTGTTTAGGTTTCATTGACCAGAACTGGTCAATGAAACAGAGAAATTAGAAAAGTGGGGAGGAGGATGGACCTAACTGATGTACAGCAATCAGAATCCTTTCCCTAGGTTGAGGCACATAATCAAAATTTCCTCACAAGAAGGAAGAAGAAGGCAATAGCTCTGAGTGGTCCATATCATCCCCAAACTGTCAACATTCCTCACATGTGTGTGGCCACTTATAGTACAAGCTTCATGCAAGGATGGGCAGTTCTGAAGATTATTTCAGAACAAAGGTTTATCTGAGGCTAAGAGGGCTCTTCCACTGCCAGACACTGAAAGTGCAGGCTGTGGAGACGGCGAATGCCTGGGATGTACTGTATCTGTGCTGTAGCTCAACTTCTGAATTTAGGTCAAAAGGAGATATTTTAGGAGAAGATCACTGAAAGTAAATATTGATAGATCTTTAAATCTCATCATACAAAAGTTGTAATTTTTAAAGGTTCCTTGTGCCTAGATTTCTGTTAAGTTACACAGTTAGCCACCATATCAATGGCATTTTACACTTTTCAGAGCTCTTTCGAATATTTGCACGTAGCTCTGTGCTGGACTCTCTAGGCACTTGAGACCTGTCAGTGAGCAAGACAATACATTTGGAGTGCAAGGCTTGGGGAGTGTATTAGTCACAGTGCTCTGGAGAAACAGAATCAATGGGATGTGTACTCATGTGTTTATTTTTATGTGTCGATAACTGTATATATGTATGTGAGGCATGGGAGAGAGAGAAACACAGACAGAGAAAGAGAAACAGAGGCTGACGGATTGAGAGAGACAGACTTAAGAGAGACGGAGATTGAGAGAGCAAGAGCCAAGAGGTCACTGTGGCCTCCAGGGAAGAGAGCTCGCAGTTGCTAGTTGGGGAGCCTGATCTGTGCACTCTTTAGATTTTATGCAATGAACACGTGTAGAGAGCCTCTCCTGATCCTCCTCACAGTCTGAGAAGTTTGTATTTGTAATCCCATGGAAAAGTCATTGGAATTCCAGCAAGTTAATTCCAATCTACCACTTCCAGTACAACCCATGGTGAGAATAAAGACACACATTTATAATTATGGGGAGCCAAGGGGTCCTAAGTCTGACCACCATGAAGGTTCATCAGAACAAAAGCCTCAACCCAGGGCCCAACATGGATTTCATTAGTTCATGAAGAAGGGAATGGTTTGAGGATGAGTAACCATGAGAATGGCAGGAGATACATGAGTACTGTGAGCTGGGCTATGTAGGAGGCCTGTAAGCACCTCTACGATATACAGAAAGAAGGATATGCTGAAAGACCAATCTGTGTAATAAAATTGAAGTAGCATTTAATGTTTTGGGGGCCAGTGTTTCAGCTCTGATGCACAAACTTCCCTGCCTTGGAAAGTCATAGCCTCTTATCTTGAGGCTCAAACCCAGTTGACATCCCTGGAACCATGGCTCTCCATCCTACATGGGTCAACCATGCTTTTGGGGGTCATGGGGGCAGAGAAACAGCAACTGTTGCTGAGCTTCAAAGATTATGCATCAGCACCTCAACTAGCTCTATTTACATTGCTTAGAGTCAATTGAAGGGAAAAGGAACGTATCAGTAAGTGGAGATAGGGCCAGGTTTAGCCAAAGTGGAGGTAATTGTTCTTTGTTCAAGGAGACTCATCCAAGTGGTCCTCCACAAACATGCATTGCCTTCAAATGTTATGTTACACACACTTATAGCAAAGGCCTTTCTAAGGCAGGGAGAATTCCCTGAAGGCTACATGCTACATCACGAGCAGCATGGCTTGAAGCGCGTCACAGGTGTGCCACTTGTTAGCTGGCTGACCTCATGCATCAGCTCCAAGCTGTAGTTTTCACAGTGGGAACCTGAGCTAATCATGAGATTACAGAAAGAAATGAGCAGGGGCATGAGGGAGTGCTCTTGAAGCCAGGAGCTGGTCTTGTCTCTTAGGGGTGTGTGTCCAGGTGTGTTCAGGGCCACCAGTGACCTGGAAGTCCTGGTCTCCAGCTTACAGCCACAATGACATCCTGATTTCCTTGTGTAAAGCCACCTCATCAGCAGCAACTACTTGCTATTCACTCTGCTGAGAAGAATAGGAAACAGAATATATTTAGAAGGGGGCAGGTTAAAATGCTGTCAGGGGCATAAAAGAGGGGTGGGAAAACTTGACTTTGCAGAGCAAATCGTGTCTCAAAGGATCTAGATAAGTGATTCTTTCCTCCTAGACTAGTGTTACCTTTTAAGTCAATAAGTAATGCTTTAAAAATGCTTTTAGTCTTATAGGTGTCTTATCCACCTAACTGATAAGCTTCTTTTCAGAAAAACCACTGTTTCATGTTGCCATATTCGTTTCCACCACAAACTACTTTTAGTCCACAATGAGTTAGTTATCTAATGCTGTGAAACAAATTGCCCAAAACTTAGCACCTGAACTTTCAGAGTTCCTGGGGCTCAGGAATGCAGAAGGGGCGTAGGTAGGTGGTTCTGGCTCTGGGTCTCTCATGAGATGGCACTCAGAAGTGATCCTGGGCTGCAGTTACCTGCAAGCTCAAGTAGTGCTGAGGGAGCCATTTCCAAGATAGCATACTCACATGGCTGGCAAATTGGAACTGGTTATTAGTGTCTCTGGTCTGTTCATATGGGCTTCTCTGTAGGACTACTTAACTGTCCTCATCTTATGGTCGCTCTGTCCTCGAGAGGAAGGACCCCCAAGAGACAAATGGAAGCTGTGATCTCTTTTAAAATCCAGTTAAGACACTAATTCGCATTTTTGAGTTTGCTATAATAGACCACCATGATTCGATGTGGGAGGAGATAAAAGCTTGAATACTAGGGTTTACACTTAGGGGCCATCTTCAATGCTGACTATAACACAGAACTTAGACCCAGTGGCCCTTATCAAACACCTAACAATTTATTGATTATATGGAATGAGTGTATGTAATGTGCATACAGTATGTGAATAGACGCGAGTTTGCTTTACTCTTTAGAAGAGATTATTATAGGTCAGTGTCTCAAATTATAGCGTGCATTAGAATCACTTTGATGGCTTGTTAGATCATAAAATTTGGGCTTCCTGCTTAGTGATCCTGACTCAGTAGATCTGGCATGCAGTGGGAAACTTTGCATTTCTAACAAATTCCCACATGATGATAATGGTACTGGTCCAGGGTCACAGTTTGGAACCACTGCTCAAATTTATGTAGTGAACCTAGAAGGTCTTTGAGAAAATGTTTTTGGCCTCTTAGAGATGAGAGCACCAAATGTCAAGTTCACTAAGCACGTCATTTTAAACTTGACGTTCCCTAGATGATGCAGTTATCTAAATGTACAAATCAGAGAAAAGGCAGACTATAGACAGTGGTGTGCTGGCAAACTGACTCAGAAGAATACAAATACCCTGTAACTTGCAATAGGGTCATGTCCTAATACATCCATCTTAAGTTGAAAATGCTATGAGTCAAAAATGCATTGAATACTTCTAACCCACTAAACACTATAGCTTAACCACACAGTGCCCTGCAGAGTATTTCCTGTTTCTGCATGCAGTGGTATGGCTGGCAGGCAGCTGCCCCAGCCTCACGAGAAAGCATCCTAATGTATATCACTAGCCCAGGAGAAGATCTGAATTAAAAATCTGAAGCACAATTTTTACTGAATTCATATCACTTTTGTACCATCATAAAACTGAAAAATTACTAACTCATTGTAATTTGGAGATTGTCTGTAGTAATTTAAGCTTGGATTTGTAACTTTTGCCAATTTCCATAATACAAATTGTCCTACCAACAGTTTAGGAACTAGCTTTCAGAAATTTCCTATTTCATAGTTGACTCTGTGCCGGTACTCACCAGCCCCAGCATACCACTGGCTCTAAGCAAATTCCTTCCTTGTCTTGTGTGATTTCGAGAAAGCACTGACTAGATGTGGGGCTGAGGTCACCAAGTGATTCCAATTGGCCATCTTTTGTACACAAAACAATGGTCACCATGTGGCAGGACTTGATTTTCCTCCTACTTTGAATTTTTGAGACTGAGTCAAAGTGAAGGTATATGGCTGTGAAAACAATTCTGTGTGGCATAGGTAAACCCAAAATGGGGCCTTTCTTTCCAAATTCTCCCCCTGCACACTTACTCCTTAACCCATCCTACCTTGCACTGGCTGCTCTAGTGCCTGCTGTGGTCCTCCATTCTCATCCAGGGCTGCCTCAGTGACTCCTCAGCGAAGGCTCTGAGATCTCTCCCTTTGAAACCACCAAAGCTCATTTCCCCAGGTGCGTGACAGGGAATACTTTACTGAAAGTGTTATTTTAAACTTCTAAGATGTTCAGTCAGGGTATTAAGTCTGCATGCCTACAGAAGTTGGATAGAAAGCTCATTTGGCAGTTTACCTTGTAGAAAGCTGGTAATACCGCTTTTGTTTGCCACTTTCAACTGTTCACATCTTAAACTGCTGTTTAACTTGTAAGTTTCCTGAGGGCTCATGATTTTTTGATGAGTTTCCCACAGCATCTACCATGAGGCCTAGGGTAAAATGAACACTTAAACATTTGTTCACTTCTGACTTGAATTCTCTCCATGACTGAAAACATTGGTATTCTAATGAAGTGCTTCTGCTTTAATTTCATAGAATGGGTAATTGGAAATTTCGGTGACCGTGAGAGACAAGTGGAATAAGACTTTGTTGCTAGGAAGGTCTTGCAGGGCATGCCACAATGCTTCTTTTCATTATATAAATACATTTACTAATCACCAACTATATATTAATCTACAAAGGACATGTTATTAGGACAGATAGGATTCATGCCCATCTAGTAGGATTTTGAAAAGAACATGTCTTTTGAGATAGGTAGGTCGTGATCCTTGTAGAAACAGCATCTTAAAAACCTTACTAGGTACCACTTCCTGGGTCATAGTCTTAGTCTCTCCAAGCCTCAGTGACCTAGTCTGTAATGTGAGCCTCCCAATGCAATACCAGCTTTGAGGGCCTCTTGTGAGGATGAAATGAGGTCCTCAGTGAAATGTGCTACAAGTGACCGTCATGGGGCGAGGATGCACATTCAGCTGCTGCCCCCTGCACCTTTGTTTGTTTGAAGGAACCCAAACACCCATGACTCTGGTACGTGTTTTTTGTTTGTTTGTTTGTTTGTTTGTTTTCTGTGAATTTCTAGAGTTTTGCGTTGCTCAGGCAATGTTAGTGATATAGAGATAGATCCCTTCCCATACAATGTGACTGGCAGGCCCTAACGGGCTGGGGGGTGAGGGAAAAGATTTTTCAGTATTAGCATTTCAGGGAATGTTGAGATGAGGTTGGGGGGAGCTGTTTCTTCAGGGTCTGACCTGGTGAACAAGATAATCAGTTGGGGATCACATTGGGTAGTTAGATCTCTCTCCTCTCTCTCCCAGGATCCTGGGTCCACAATAACTTTAGTAGCATAGCAGATATTAGCATTAGTGACCAGTCATAAATCCCAGGTTGGGAAAGGAAAACTACAAATGTTAGAGGCAGACCTGGAAGGAAATGAACACTGAGCCGTGCTCAGCAGGTTGCCTGTTAACTCAGGCTTCTTGGCTCAGTTTTACTGTGATCTGGAGAGGCAAAAAGTACCTGTAGCTCTTCTTCAACTAATCAGAAACATGTTTATTGAACTGACTCTGTGCCAAGAGAAATAGGATGAAAGAACATTATTTTCATGTCTAGACATTTACAGAGTAGATTAAGATAAAGGTCATAGATGATTGCAATTGTTGACCTTCCTTGCTCTATTAGAAAACTGGTTTCATGCTCAGAAATAGATGGTTTCCACACTTGGAAAACCAAGCAATTAATAAACTTTTCATGTTTTTGAATTTTGTGTTTCTTTATGGCTACTTAGGAAAAGAGCTTCTCAACTTTAGGACCTAAGATCTAAACTTTATGTGGTATATAAAATCGTTCTAAAAAATAAAATGGTGACTTTAAAAAAATTATTTTAAAGATAGTAAAATCCAACAAAACATAACAGAACAAAGTCAATCAAAACAAAGCAGTAGAACTGGTACAGAACTTCAAAACAAGATACTAGGAAAACAATAGCTACTGTAGTATATCTTGTTATCTTCACAATAGTTGATTATTCCATCAGCTATAGCAAAATCTAACCAAAAACAAAACAGAATAAAACCAATCAAAACAGAATATTGAATAAAGCAAAACAATCAGAATAAAGCAAAACAGTGAGAACAATATTGGGCCTCAAAGACAAGACAGAAGGAAATCCCCCATATTTGCTACATTGCGTACTGTCAGTCTCCCAAGAGATGCTCAGACTGCCGGCCCCAGGCCTGCAAAATCAACCAAACAATACAAGCATTTAGTTGCTTTATGTGCCTTAGTTGCTATCAACTTAGCCAGTCCTCTGAACCAGCAGGTTGCTTACGGGGCAGGGTGGGGAGACAGTTATTGATTTTCAGCCTGCGCATCAGTAGGCTTATGGTGGGCACAGATCTTTCTCTTCCTGGAGTCCATGTAGCTCATGCCACTCACCAGGAAGGCTGGCTAGTTGTCTTCTGGTTAGATCCTCCCTGACCCAACATGGTGGGTTCTCAGGAGGTATAGATCTTTCTCTTCCTGTAGTCTGTGAAAATGGTGACTTTTTGAATTTTTAGAGAAACTAACAAACGTGATGCTTTCTGAGATTGTGGGATAGTATCCAGTGAATGCAAGGTGAAGGGCTCGTGGCTTAAAATATAGCACATATTTTAAAAAGTGGCCTGACTTTCTATGTGTAGAAAATGGCTACAGTGCTTAGGTGAGGATGCTGAGCTGGGATGGGGGTGGGAGTGGGTCTCATTTGCTTAGTACCAGAATGGTGACATCCTGCTGGCTGTGTTGGTGCAGAGCCTGTGTGAAGCATACGCAAAGACATTCAAGGGAGCAAAGGATTGTGGGAGGAGTCAGAGAGGAGGCAGCATTGACACAGAATCTTTAAGGAGACTTGGTTAGAAAGCAGAGACCAGCGTTCTATGCAGAGTAAATAGCACATACATGTCTGGCATGCTTGGAAGGCAGTAATATAGTTGGAAAGGGCTGGAGCACTGGTTCTAAAGGTAATGTGAATTTTAAGTACATGGGGACCTTGTCACATACAGGGTCTCATCTAGGTCATGAGACCTGAGATGATGCATTTCTACCGAGTGCCAGGGTGATGCTCAAGTGGCTGCCTTTAGCTCTCTCTTTTTCTCCAGAGCCTTTGAATTATGGTGTGAAAGAGTAAAAATGTGGGCAAGATGGAGGCGGTCAGGGTCAGGGCCTGTCACCCTGGGCTGATTGCTATCCCCACCTGCTTACTGGCAGTAATACCAGGGCCACTCCCAATCTCTGCTGGGCTCTCAGAGCTGCCTGCAACCCTCAGCCAGTTGGCTCCTTTTTCTAATCTCAAAAGCAGCGAACTAAACTTTCACTGTTCTCCTCAAATCTCCCACTCACCACCTGCCTTTCTGTTGTTCTTCTCTCTGCCCAAGCCTGACCCTTCTGCTGTGCTTTGGAAAGCACCCCGTTTCCCTCTGGCCTCCTGCAGCCCTCCGCACATCCGGCACATCCGTCACTCTCCTCTTTCATGCAGCCTCTGGCTCTTCCCTTGGCCAGCTCTTTCTCCCTCACAGACCTGCTCCACAGCCTACTCTTTTAAAGCCACCCTGCTGAGAAACTGGCCTTGATCCTGGATCTTCTCCTACCTCCTCCCTGGCCTCTTACCCACCTTGCACAATCTGACTGCTTCAAAGAACAAACCCACACTTGCAGTTTCTCTCCCTCTTTCTCATCTATTCTCAGCAACCTCCTGCTTTCCACCTCCCCCACGCCACTGAAATAACTCATCTGAAGTTAACAGTGGTCTTCCAATGGCACAATCCAAGAGTTTCAGACCTGGTCCAATTCATCCTTCACAGCGTTTCATAGGGCTAATTGCTGGTGCTGTGAATCCTGTATCCCCAGTACCCTTCAGAGGCACTTTGACCCCTCTCTCTGAGCCTCTTTTCCTAGTTCCTCTTCCTCTGTCCTGTTGTTACTGGTTAGTATGACCAGGGCTCTGGTCTCAAGTCTGTTCTCTTCTTACCCTAGACCCCTCTTGGGCGCAGCATGCTGGTTGGCACATGGACCCCTCTCACCATGGTGTTCACTCAGGGACCCAGCTGTCCTCTACTGATCTCCCTGTCTGTTGGTCATGCCTATGTAGATGCCTCACGTTTTCAAAACACATTTTTCTCTTCTCTCTCAACCTACTTTTTTCTACTGGGTCCCACTCTATCTTCTTTTACCTTCCCTTCTAAAAAATCCCAAACTCGGGAGTTATTTTTGATTCCTTTTCCTGCCTCTCTGACCATCAATGGTAGCCTTGTCCCCTGCTACCTATCAACTGCTGCTTAGCATATGGAATGCCGCAATTCATTACCCAGGATGCATCTGTCCCTCTGTATCCACAAAGGACAGTATCCCCACTGATAGCAAAATCCAAGGATGCTCACGTTCCTTATGTAAAATGCTGTAGTATTTGCATGTAGCCCTCACACATCTTCCTGTACACTTTAAATCACCTCTAGATTATATGCAATGCTTCATACAATGTAAATGCTATGTAAATTGTTGTTATGCTGTATATTTTAGGGAATAATGACAAGAAAAGAAAAACGTGCATATGTTCAGTACAGGTACAGTTTCTTCCCAAGTATTTTCCATTCACAGATAGTTTGATCCTTGGATACTGATCGTAGATATAGAGTACACATCATGCTGCCTTTACTTCCACCTGATCTCTCTGCAAATACCTGTGACTTTCAACCTTGCCATATATTGGTGTCATTTGGACAATGTATTAGTAGTTTTCTCCAGAGAAGGATGGAGGGGGGTATAAGAATGTGTGTATGTATTAAGAAATTGACTGACAAGCTGGAAACTTAGTAGATCTAATGGTGCTGGTCCAGTCCAAGCCAAAGGCCTGAGAACCAGGGCAGCTGATAGAATAAGTACCAGTCTGAAAACCAGCGAGTCTGAGACCCAGAAAAATTGTTGCTTCAAACAACATCTAAAGACAGAAAAGACAGCTGTCTCAGCTCAAGGAGGCAGAAGGAGTTAGCTCTGAGGTCTTTTGGTCTATTCAGGTTTTCAATGGACTAGATGAGAACCACGCACATTGGGGAAAGCAAACTTCTTTATTCAGTCTACAGATTGTGATGCTAATTGACCTAGAAACACCCTCCCAGACACATCCAGAATTCTGTTTTGCCTCATGTCTGGGCATCCCTGGCCCAGTCAGGTTAAAACATAAAATTATCCATCAAGGAGAAGTAATGACAATTTGGTTGCATTGAGGCCATACTTATAAGTGAAATAAATCAGACCCATATATGTAAACATTGTATTGTCTCACTAGTGTGAGAAACTGAATGAGTAAATAAGATCCAAAGTGTACAATAGGTATTGGAAAGACGTTCAAAAGAAAAGACAACCTGTGATGGGGGAGAAAGGGGAAAGGGAGAAAGGGAAAAAGAAAAAAATGTATTTATACACAAGGTAGTTAAGATATACAGCTAGTTTTTCTTAGTGCATTGAAAAGAAAGGTTTACTAATATTGTTTGTGATATAGGGGAATCTAGCTTCCAACCTACTATATGTCCCATATGAGTTCGTGTTCTCTAAAATCAAAGAATGAATTTTAGGAACAATGGAGGTTTAGAGCAGAATATATTTATGTAGAGAAAGAAAGCTTCTGTCTGAGGGACAGAAGGGCTCTGAGCAGGTTTCCAGGGACTCTGTCTTTTCTAGGGACTTTTATAGAGTAAAATTGCGAGGTTAGATGGGTCCAAGGTAGGGAAAAATGGGAACGCACAAAGTGGGCATAGGTGCCACTGAACTGTGGTCAACCAATGAAATTAATTGCTCAGGTAAAATTGATTAAATCGGGGACAAAAGGGGAAGCAAGTTACATAGCAAGCAGGCATGCTTAACAGCAGTGACTTCCTGTAAGGTGCTGGGATGCTGACTCCTGGCTTCCTCAGGGTGATAGAGAACTATTTGGACTCTTAATCCTTAGGATGCAGTTGTATTTGCTTTGCGTTTTGTCTTGAGATCTGGCCCACAGCAGGAGGTGCCTGTCTGCTCAGAGGTCAGAAGGTATCTGAACTTCTGCACTGGGTCCTAGCCCTGTCTGACTGCCTATAATATTTCTATCTAACTCAGCTGCCTGTAACATTTGGACAAGATATTATACTTATATTTTGTACTCTGAATAACTACTATGAAGACAACAATACATATTGTATTAATGATTAGAATTCTCCTACTAACCTGTTTTGAAACTGCTCTATGGTTATTTTTATTTATTTTTTCTTTTTAGAAAAAAAAATCCAGTTGCCCACGACACACCCCCAAACCAATTACATTACAATTTCAGAGGTGGAACATAGTCATTTGCTTTTTTTTTTTAAGCTCTCTAGATGATTCCCATATGCAGCCAATGTTAAGACCCACTGCTTTAATCTCTTCTTCCTCAAATCCATCCCCCACACAGCCACTAAAGTGGTTTTCTTAAAACTCAAATTGGATTATGTTTGATCCCCCTGCTCAAAATCCTCCAATAATTTTCCATTGCCTTTGGAAAAATTCTTTTCTGCATTATGTAAGCCTTTTGGCACATTATGCGATGCCTTTCAAGATTGGCCCTGCCTAATTCTCCAGCCTCATCCGCTGTGGGTTCATCGAGGGACCCAACTCTGGCCATTCTGATTTCCTTCCTGGTTCTCTCCAGGGACTCTGCCTTTGCAGAGCTTTAGCCCATGGTTTAGAGTGCACACCATCCCCCACTCCACGCCCGGCCAGCACTTTCCCTTATTCATTCAGATTCTATTCAGGTGTAGTGTCTTGCAAAATGCCTGCTGGGACACCCTTGGGTTTGGTTAAATATTCTTTGAGCATCCTAGATCTCAGTGCTACCTGCACCATTAGGAAGAGATATTGGATGACAGTGGCCACCTACTATTTCTATGGCACCATAATGTAGTGTACGGTAGACACTCATTATAGGTAGAACAAATGAATGAATAATTCCAGATAATTCCATTCCCTTCTACTTCTCTAACCTCTCAACTGGTTCAAAAACCTCATGAAGGAAGGAAAAAAAAAAAGGAAAGCAAAACAATGGAGCTGAATATTCAATGAACTGTTAAAACAAAAGACTAAATCTGAATTGTGTGCTATAAGAACATTTCTCAGCGTTACACAAGTCTGGACATAACACATCCCCCTCCCCCCAGGTAGAAGCAGCATCTTATGAAAGCTTGTCAGAGCAGTGTTTGTGGCCACTTGGAAAATGTCCTGTCCCCAACCCCAAGCTTTAAAATGGATCCTACTTCATTAAGTGCCAGTATTTGCTCTGATTCCAGAGATGAGGTTGAGACGGAACTCATTTTGAAAAAGCACAGTCAGAGCATAGGAAGGCAAACAAAAATACAAAAAGTCTTCCTATTTCCGAATACAAGTTGAAAGTAGTGACTATATTTACAAATGGATTCTTAACTTTACCGAAGACCTATCTGCCACAGTGTGCTTTCAGACGCCTGCTTCGCTGGAGCATTTATGATTAGCATCCAGTTTACGAAAGCTCTGGGCTTGTGAAACAGCTAGGGGGCTCATACCTCACAGCTGGTCCTTGCCTCTCCCCATCTTGTGAGCAGGGTGGTTAAGGCATCACCTGAAGAGCTGCTAAGGCAAGTGAGGGTCCAGGCTCCTCAAGGTAGGACAGACCCAGACCTTCCTGTTTTCAAGGCTCCTGAGAGTTGGGGTAATTGCCTGGCTGTGATGTGCCATTGCCTATAGCTCAGTCCATCTCAGCACTGGCTGTGTAGAATCCTACCAGGGGAACCTTCGAATGTCCCAATACCCAGGCTTCACTCCAGGCCAATGAGATGAAAATGACTGGGAATGGGGCCTTGGAGTTGGTACTTTTTAGAGGCATCTGACTGGTCATAAGGGGCAGCCTGGGTTGAGGGTCACTCTTCTGCCTTGCTTATTTTCAAACTTGGCTGCACATTGGAAAAAAAATTATTGGGTGCCTGAGTCCCACCCCAGGGATACTGTTGTAATTGAGTGGCAAGAGGCCTGACATCCAAGTCAGGATTCTTTGAAAGTACCCTGGCAATTCTAGTGCACTGCCACAGCTCGTCCTCCTATAGCCTCTAACAGTGCCCATTTTATCTGGAAAAATATCCATTGTCACAAGCAGATGAGAAGCCAAAACTATCAGGAGCATATTTATCCTGCTGACTGACCTGAGTGACTGAGGGGAGAGTCTCCCCAGCAGACAATCATTGTGCTAGCAACTGATGGAGGGAAAGTGGTAGCATTAGTTTACAGATTAAAACTCTCTAACACCAAGGGCCGTGCCACCTGTGCCACCAAATAACTGTAAATGTACCAACCAAACATTCAAGTTCCCTGGCTGCCTGTGTGACACCAGTTGCCTCAATGAGTGGTTATCCATCCCTGGAAACATGCAGAGTGACATTACAAATAGTCTATTGAACACAATTTATTGTAAACTTTTGGGTCATCCCTGATGGCATTTCTTCCCTTCTTTTATCCTGAATTCAAGGTAATTTTCTCTTTCTTCTTCCATACAAACAGATGCCCAAGGAGCGTTCATCCCTGCCCTGGGTACATAGACTAGAAGGCCACTCTTTTAACTTCTTCCCTTTGCTAAGTTTCTTCTTTGGTCTCCTCTCTCTGGCTTGAGCACAGTTGATAGATACCAACCACCACCTTGAATAAGTGGTATCCTGTTTTGTCCAAAAAAGATTCAGGTGGCATCTCTTACCACCTAGTCTACAAATCCACATGTTGAGGTGTGCTCCCCCAAAACTCTGACTCACAGATGAGGATTCTCATTGTACGATTTTAAAAGTGGGAGTACTTGCGGGAATAATATGATCTGCAACATGAGATAGTGGTTCTCAGCTTTGGCTACACATTGGAATCACATGGAAAGTTTTCAAATTTTTGATGGCTATAGGAAGAAAATTTCTGTGTGTTCTTACTAGATGTAGAAGCTAAAGTTGATTTCAAAGAAGTGGTGAAGAGAATGGTGATCACCACATCCTGGGTAGGGTGCAAAGGAGGGGTCGAGGGAGAGAGGATGGTTAAAGAGTACAAGGGTGCAAGTTGATCAGATGAGTAACTTCTAATGTTCTGTAGCACAGTAGAAAAACTGTGGTTGACAGAAAATTGACTTTTTTAAACTAACAGAGGATTTTGAAGGTTCCCAACACACACACACACACACACACACACACACACACACACGATCTTGTCTGATGTAATAGAGGTGTCAGTTACCCTGCTCTGATTACTGCAAATTGTATACATGTTTCAGAATACCACTTTGTACCCCAGAAATATGTACAATTACCATGTATAAGTTACAGATACATTCATATATAAAGATACCTATGCTTGGTCCCTAAAGATTCTGCTTTAGCAACTTGTGGATCAGCTAGAATGTCAACAATATTTTAGAAGCTTCCCGGGTGATTTGGCCAAGGCTGAGAGCCACTGATGTTTGTCAATGACAGGAACTGAGAAAAGAGAGGTGGGCGGACCACTGTGGAGAAGGTTCCCTTGTGTTGAATCCTTCCTGAGGATTCTCCTCTGTGAACTGTAGGGACATTGCTCCCATTTGAATTTCTTGTGAGCATGTAAGATGTGATGAGTTCTTAGGGGGCCAGAAGCAGGGGTAAGCTGCAGGAAATACATCCTGTGGTTTCCTACTCTTTCCTGTTCCATGGCTGAGCCAGCCTTTCTCCCATGTTGTCTGGGTACCATGGATACAGGAGAACAAAACCTCAGTTCTAGGTGACTGGGTGTCTCAGGACGCAGGATATCTTGGGCTTCATGAGCTACCGAAGGAGCTTGGGATGAAGACTCGAGTTCTGTGTAGTGTAGTACCTTCCCAACCACATGTTCCCTGGTCACATTCTGTGTTTTTTCCTCCAATGCTCTCTCCTGTCCCTAAACATTTTCCTATGCTGTGTTCCACACCTTCAGAGTCCTGCTGATGGGATGAACCGCACTCATCAACCCAACAGCATCTGTCTTTATTGGTCTTCTTGGGCTGGCACAGCCTGTAATTTCTCCGGACAGCCAGCCCAGCACTGGGTGGTGACTCTTGATTAGTCCAAACAGTACTTTTCATCCTGGCTGCAAATTAGGATAACCTGAGAAAATCTTAAAATATAGTGGTCCTTGGACCCTAACCTTAGAAATTCTGATCTCACTGGTCTGAAATTGGTATTAAAAGCTTCTAGGTGATTATTATGTTCAACCAGGTCATGGGCCTAGGACAATAATGGTGTTTTGATTCCTTTTGCCAATGGCCAATTTAGAACTGTGAAAAAGAAGCCATTTTGAGCAATGAAACATGAGCATGTAGAGATAGTGGTGAGACTTGGGGAAAGTTTTTCACCCTTAGGAAGGGATGTTTCTTCTCTTCCCTTCATGGTTTTTATAATTATTGGGTAGAGATGTGATACTTGGAGCCACTGCAGCTGTCTTTTGACTGTGAGTAGAGGTACCAGAGGGCATAGGTTTCTCTGTGGTCACAAAGCTTGCTAACTGCAAAAAGCAAGTTAGTTTCTTACCAATGTCATTGAGCCGCTAAGTGAGGCAAAGTGGGAAGCTCATTTTTTTTTTTTTTTTGACTTCTTGCCTTGCATGGCTGACTGCTGTACCACGCTCTGACAGCAGGACTGGGCTAGAAGTATATTAGGATCTCAGGGTGGAGGCCTCCAGAGAGGTCTTCCAGAGCATGCTCTGCTTGACTTGCATAACCTCCTCCCGGGGGTGAAGCTCCCCAAGCACTGATGAAGTCATCCATCTGCACCGAACAGCCACGGAGAGTCTGTGACTTTGCTGGGCAGGCCTGGTCAGCTGCTGGGCGGTGTGTGTCTAAGTGTTTGCTAGCATTGTGCCATTTGGTGAATTTAGCACAACCCCGGCCTGCTGCAAGTTCTTGGAAGATGGCGGTTTTTCCTGTTTTTGATATATTTGCTCTCCATATGCTGCATCACACAAGGGGTGAAATAATTGGGAAGAATGGGAAGAGAGATGCTGGCTTTTTGTAGAACTGACCGGTACTTTAACAGTTGAGAAAGGCTGAACAAATGTTTCCTGGGCCCCACCCCTGTCCTGGAATCCACCCAAGTGCTTTGAACCTGATTCGCCACATCAGCACCCTGGCTGGGGACAGTGAGACTGACTGAGTGCTGTCCGGCTCAACCAGCTGAGGGGTGAGGGATGCCGGGGCGGGCACTGCCTGCCGCGGGTTGTGCAAAGGCTGTGCCTGAGCTTTGGGCTCATACCCTGCCTGAGGCTTCCTCCCTCTTGGGCCAGAAGCTGTGGTGAGGGGTGGGGGGGAAGTGTCAGAGCAGAGTCCCTGGTTGGCTCCCAGGCCTCACCAGGGCCGCCCTTGTGCTGGCCACATGCAGCCTTTTCCTTTTCTCCCTTCCTCTGCAGTCCCCGTCTCTCCCTCCCTTCCTTTCTCTGCCTTCACTGCGGCTCCAGCTGCCCTGCTCTTTCCCGCTCTGTCATTTCTGCCTCCACTGGGAAGTGTCCCATCGCCTCCCACGGACACCGTCATCGCCCAGACCTCTGCTCCACAGAGGTCTCTACACTCACACCCAGCCTTCCTCTTGCTGGTCTGTATTCCTCACTCTTATTTTGTTCTTCTAGGCCCTGTAAGATCTCTACATTTATTCCATGTGTAGTCCCAATATTCCCCCTCCTGCCTATCTGGGCATCTTGCTGTGTTATCTGTTGGCCATTTTCTTCTCCAAACCTTCCATCCCTTTCTCAAAACTCACTCTTTTTGGGTCATTTTAATAATAGTATTCAGGCTTTTTCTGAAAAAGAAAAGAGAAGATAAGGACCCCCCTCCAATGCTAATATCCCCACCCGAGCAAGGCCTCAGTTCTCCTCCTTAGAAAGAGTTATCAGATTCATCCCTGTGTTCCTGCATCACGCATCCCTCCCGTCATGGCAATGAGACTTCTTCTTTCACTGCTTTTCTGAAATGGACTCACACGAGGCCACAGCAACCACTTCGTGACCAAATCTAAGCTCTGTCTGAGACGGCGCTGCCTGGTGGAATAGCCTTGGCAGAAGGTCAGCCTGGCCTGTGACCTTGGCTAAGATCCCTAACCACTTAGCAGTCCAATCATTTAAATATTGGATGACCAAAAATTGCATATTTTTCATTACTTTTTATATGATAACAGGAAATATAAAAACAATTTTATCTAACTTATTTGATATTGTTTCTGTGCATGAAATATCTTAAAACATTCAATACACAATGCAGTGTTACAATCTGGAAAGTAGTATCTGGTCTCTTTAAAATCTTTTTGCATTATTGTCTTTGAATGATGTGCTTCACACTGTCACGTTGGCCCTTTTTTGTGTGAGTGGTATAATTTTAATAAAATATCTACCCACTAAATGTAATGGTGAGGATGTCGATGATGGACATCTTGGTTGGTATTTTGCTATCCCATATTTTCTAACTATTTGGTCTATTAGATCTAATCTAAACAGCAAATAAATCCCATTTTGAGTAAATAACAAATGAATTCCATGTGGTTTGGTCCAGAAGATGAATAAATATTTTATAATAATATTTTTTTGCTTGCTTTTTGATTGTAGGATACCTTGTTATATCTTGGTCAACTCTGTCAGTACCACTCACAGTATTATCACTGACCACTATTGCACCTTTTTTAGTTTCATTTCTTTAAAGTTCTATCATTTCTGTACTGTGAATAGTTGACAATAAGGAGACATCTTTTTTGCCTTTCCATTTCTTAACACAGACTTCTCCTCTCTGACATGTGAACATTTCTCCCTTTTTCAGTTTTTTCTTTTGCAGATTTTTTAGCACTTCTTCCTACTCAGCTCAGTGCCCCAAATATGTCTGTTTTATACTGTAAAAGAGTATCACTGAGTTCTGGAGAAGTATAAAAATGATCTCTAATGTACTTATGATAAGAGTTTTTATAGATTGTCACATAATGCTGCAGGCTATTTTTCACAAATAAAATAAATGAATTAGTAAAAGAAAATAAGCAGAATGTATTAGATTTCACTAGAAATAAACATCAAAGGCGAATACAATATTCTAAATTGAAAAAGGTATGCAAAAAGTAGTCAATATAAAACAAATAAATAAACAGATGCTTGAGTATATCTCCTGCAAACAAGAATTGACTGGTTGAAATGTCACCTGCCTGAGTGTCGCAGGGCCTAGTCAGTATGCAAACAGATGCACCGCCTGAGTGACACCCATGGGAAACTGGTAAGTGGTTAATTCTTTCCACAGCGGAACCTTCTCAGGCACAGGGACTGTAGTTTCCCCAGGGTTTAATAATCATAGACAACATTATGTCAGGATCCTTAGACAGAGCTTCTGCTTGTTGCTCTGAGTACTGCTAACCTTGCAGAGGAAAGCTCAACAATATTGGCTGAATGAATGAGGGAATTTTGCCCAAACGGTACCAGTTAGATACTTTAAATTCCCACTTCCACGTTCACTTTCACTCTATTCACTAGGTGCTTCATTTATTTTCCAGCCAAGAAATAATTAAACAAAGATGGTCTTCCTAGTGTGCAAATTTAAGCTATCTCCTGAATCAACATCTTCCACAGGCAGTTTGTATGCATCCTGTGATTCAGCAGCAGAGGAGTGTTGGAGGGTCTTTTCATGACAGTCACATTTTGAGTTGGAATCTAAACTCAGGATAGTTAAATTATAAGTCTGCACTGAAAATTTTATAATTCTGGTTGTGATCAGATTTTTAATTTTGTTTTTAGAAGTTTTATAACCCAGGCCCTCTTCTGCAATAAGTGAGACTAGAAAATCAAGCATTAAAGAACCTATCTCAAGGTCCTTCAGGGAAGAACTTTGGGAAGAAGCTACTCTAAATATAAGGTAGACAGGATGGGCAATTAAAATCCAACACTTAGGAGTCTTAATTGAAGTTTCATTACCCTTGTCCTGGGAAGTGACGAATGCAGGCTAGGAAGCAGGTGTGGGATCTTACAGAGCAGACAGAGGGGGCTGCTGGGGCTTGTACAGTACACTGTGTGGGTCAGGAGTGTGGACAGTGCCAAAGCAATGGGAAGGAGCTAGGCATGGTTATCAACAACTTCCAGTCCTTAGATAGTAAACTAACCCCATAAAAAGCAAAGCATTCCAGCAAGTCTGTATAATTGAGTACTAAATCATGGCACAGATGCCAGGTTCTTAGCAGAGCCCTGGTTAGGAGACCTGAGTCCTGGACTAGCCAGCAAACTAGAGAGGGCAGAGGATTCCAGGTGGGTCTTAAGGCACAGGCTCAGCTTCTGGGATGTAGGGCTGGACAAACCAAAAGACCACGTGAACTGTGATGACGACCAAGCAACTTGGAGTGAGCCAGTGGTTTTGTTATTGAATGGAGGGACTTGGAAGTGTTCCCAGGCTCTTGGTATTCCAAACAAAGAATTGTGCAGGGCGCTCAGAAATAACAAGGGAAGCCGGGCGTGGTGGCGCACGCCTTTAATCCCAGCACTCGGGAGGCTGAGGTAGGCGGAGCGTTGTGAGTTTGAGGCCGGCTTGGGCTACAACGCCAGCACAAGGCCGGCCTGAGCTACATAGTGCGACCCTGCCTCAAAAACCAGGGCCGGGAGTTTGGCTCAGGGCCTTAAGCGCCTGCCCTGGCAGGTGCGAGGTTGTGAGTTCAATCCCCGGTGCCGCAAAAAAAAAAAAAAAAAAAAAAAGAAATAACAAGGGTAACCCTCATTAAAAGTGATAGAAGTGAAAGAACACTTCTCAGAGGCAGAGCAGACCGGGGAGAGGAGCTCATAGCCCCTGGAGGGGGGCTGTTATTAGTCTCTGAAGATCCTAGGCTTACGGGAGGATCTATGTCTAACTGGAGATTGACAGGAGTCATGGCCCAACAGGGTGCCTGGCTTGGCTCACCCACCAAAGGGGACGTGCTTAACTATGCAAGGTTCTCCGAGGAAGTGCCATGGTGCTCAAAACCCATGTGCATCCCCAGGAAGGATATCAAAATCATAACACAAATGAGGTTCGTTGCCAGCCAGGTCATGGTCATGTACTTTTAGTTTTGTGCATGCCTAGAGGTCTTAGGAGACAGAATTACCTTCATTTGTTGATTGCCTGATGTTTTGACAATATTGTCACTGCTGTGTCTTGTTACTCAATTCTTGCTCCACAGCTTCTTGTTGTTTACTTATCCTTGCTCTATATCTCCTACCTCCTTTCGGGATCCTCCTACTGAAGTGACTGTATGTGCAGGGCCTCCTGAGTTGGGCCCCTAATCCCTGTGCAGTGCCTCACATGTGCCACTTGCTGTCAGCTGTCCTGGTTGACCTGCCTCGCTCTCCTGATCTGCCTTCCGTGTGGCAGCTGACCTACTTGGATCTTTCAACATAGCCAGGCTCCTGTGTCCACTTTTCCCCTCCCTCCAGCTGGTGCTCTCTTGTTTTCTGATTCCCAAGCCCTGCTGGCCATTAATCTTGGCACTTCTCTCCTGTAACTCTGTTGATTATGAGTCCCTTCACCGCAGAACTCTAGAACAGATGTGTAAGGGGCTGAAAGGGAAGCTAAGGAACCTGTCCACACCAGCTGCGTTTCATCTTGCTTTCTTCCTACCCCCACGCCTGACTTCCAGATCAGCCTTGACTACTAGCCCAAGGTTTGTTTTTCCTGGGAATTTTTAATCAGAACTCTGCATTGGAAGAGATGGAAAGCAAGTCAAACTAAATTTTAAAGGGAAGAGGCATTCATTGAATCAAGAAATCAAAAATTATAGAAGCCAGGTATGGTTGAATCCAGGTGACGAGGCATTGATAGGAGGATTGTCCTCCAGGTGTGCTCCGCCAGGTAGCTACTCCACCTACACAGGCCGTCTTCACGATCCCAGGGAAGGACTCATACAATTGATTGTGATTTGTCTTCCTTGGGCCATTTTGGCAAGGAAATGAGATGCCATCATCAGCTGGGGCTGGGTCCAGGCCCAGCTGTGGAAGCGAAGTCTGGAAGGGTGGGTGCCCCTAACGGAAGATGTAGGTTCTGATACCAGCAGAAAGTGCTGGTTAGGCCCAAATTGGTGTCCTGTAGACAAGTGAAATGGTGGCCCTGCTTTCTGATGGTCACCAACTGCATGTCCAGTCTCTGCTTCCCCTGTCACCCAGGTATAAATCTGCTGCTCCTGCTCTTATCCCCACCACACCCCTTGCCAAAATGCTCACAAGCCACCCCACAGCTTCGGGGTGGGAAGTGCAGCTCGCTAAGGCAAAGACAAACTGTGTTGGGAAACTTGGAAAACATTATTTCAAAGACTTGGGAGACCTTCAGATGCCTCTGTTTTTTCCCCTCCTTTCTGCTTTTCCCTCATCTATGACTGTGGCTGACCAGGGAAACTTTGGAGAGCACTCAGTTCACTGCTTGTTTCTCATTCTGGTGAGCGACACTCAGGTTCCCCAATAAGAAAGCAATCAGGAAGGTTTCGGAGTGATGTGGAGAGAGGGGCGAGGAGAGGGGGCCAGGCATTTTCAAGCAGGACATTTGCACAGAGAGAATGCCAACCTCCCGGCAGGGCTGGCGGACGGGGCCTCCTGTAGCCACAGTGACAAGGAGGTAATCAGAATTGCTTGCCACTTCCCTCTGAGGCGGACATAGGAGCCAAAGCAGGAGCAATTCCCGGATGGTAAATTGTTTTTCACTGTCCTTTAACTTTGAGATCTATCCTCCTGGGTCTCTCCCATCTGATGGACTGATTGACAGGCCTGATGAGCCAAGAGAAGGTTCTATGTCCAAGAATCTGAGCTGTGTTAAGGGGATGCTCTGAAACTAATTGAATGCAAGTCTCAGCTGCCACTGATAGTGGTGATGACAAGAAAAGAAGTAGCTTTAGCAAAGCACCTTTAACTGCCTGAGAGGAAAAACAAACAGAATGAGAAAGCCTCTTCAACTCTCATTTGGTATCGATAGAACCCTCCAAAAGTCAGTTAAATACCAGATTTTGATTGTTTTTCAAAACATATATCACTTTCCTACAATCAAGGAAGTTAACACCAGAAAGCTGTGCAATTTTAATTGCCACAATTTTATACATTCAATTTTACATGCTGATATTTTAACACATCATGAACTGGTAAACCAAGGCCATTTTTTCAAAACCACCATAAATGTGTATATAATAATCCAAGGCAAGGATACTATACCAAACTGTACTTAAATTTTTATTTCCTTTTGGTCATTTTTATTGTTTCCAATATCTTGTCATTATAAGTTGTTCCTGCTTACATTTCTGCTGTGTTTATCCATTCTTACCAGCATTGAATATTAATTTTAAAATCTATTGCCAATTTGTTGGGTAAAATAGCTTCTATTTAATTCACATATCTTTGATAACTAATCAGAATAAATATAATTTTGCATGTTGATTAGTAATTTGCATGTCAACTTCCGAAAATTAGGCTTGTGCCCTTTGTAGATTTTTTCTTAATGATTAACAGAAACTCTTTATATAATAAGGACATTGCAACATTCTTATGTTCATTGCTAATATTTCATTTTGTTATTTAAAACTTTCATTTTGTAGAAATATAACTTTGCTTTCTTAGTATTATTATTTAATATGTAACAATGTGTATTTTGAGTGGCTGTGGACTTGCAAGTTTAAGACTTGACAGACCTAAGGAAATGGAGTGAAGTATCTCCTCTCCAGCTGTGCTCTCCTGTTACTGACCTCTCTTCCTGCAAAGCACCTGTAGTTGCCAATTTCTTTTGTGTATATAGATTTCCTTCTACATACTACATATGTAAAAATGGACTTTTATATTCCCCTTTCCTTTTTACACAAATGATAAAGTGATATTTGTACTTATCTACATATTGTTATCTTGTATTTTGGAGTTCATTTTATATCAGTACACAAGTAGCTTCCTTATACTTTTTATGACAGCATAGTATTCCATCAAATAATTTATGATATTTTTTCACTATCAAAAAGTATTAAAGGGTTAAAATAGTATTAAAGGCTGTACAGGTAGAACTATCAGTTTTTTCATTTGTAATCTTACCCATTGGTTTTATGCTTAAAATTTCTTCTTCATTCTGCAATCAAATGCTCACTTGTGTTTTCTAATTAAACTTTTTAAGAAAAATCAGAGCCATGTGAGTTGTGAGAAATAATGGGGATCCTTAATACTCTTCATTAGTTTCTCTCAATGGTAATGTCTTGCAAAGTTATCATAAAATATCATAACTATGGTACTGATTTTGGTATAGTTAAAGCTTAGAACATTTATATTGTCTCAAAGCCCTTGTAGGGCCACACCCACTCCTACACCATCTCCACCCTCCCCATCCTTAACTCCTTGCAATCAGCCTGTTCTCTATTTTTGTGATGATGTCGCTTCAAGAGTATTATAGAAATGAAATCACAGTGTTAGACCTTTTGAATTTCACTTTTTTTTTTCACTCAGCATAGTTCTCTGGTGCCTCACCTGGATTACCATGTGTATCAATACTGTGTCCTTTTCTACTGCTGAATAGTATTCTATCATATTATGCACCAGAGTTTAATCATTCACCCGGTGCAGGGCCTTTGGGTTGTTTCCAGTTTGAATAAAGCTGCTATAAACACTGTAAATATTATAAATACAAGGTGTTTGAACATAGGTTTTCCTTTCTCTGGGATGAACAACGCATGAGAGCAGGGTCATATTTTAGTTGAATCTTTAATAGTTAAAGAAACTGCTCAACTGTTTTCCAGACTGGTCACATGACTTGACATTCATACCAGCAGTGTATGAGTGATTCGGTTTCCTGTAACCTGCCCAGTATTTGTTGTTGTCACTTGTAGATATGCAGTGGTACCCGACAGTGACTCTGATTTGCATTTCTCCAAGGATGAATGTTATTGAGCCTTTTTTCCATTTATTTACCATCTATATATCTTGAGTGAAATGTTTTACCACACCTGCTATGGTCTGAATGTTTATGTGCAGAGTCTGAAATTTTAATGCCCACAATGAAGGATTAGAAAGTGGAGTATGTGGAGGTGATTAGGTCCTGAGGGTGGAGCCCTTATGAAAGGGATTCGTGCCCTTGTCAAGAGTCCCCAGGGCACAGGCACAGTGAGAAAACAAGAATCTTCTTGAACTAAGAATCAGGCCCTTGCTAGATGTTGAATCTGCCAGAAATTGGATCTTGGACTTACCAGCATCTAGAAGTGTAAGAAATAAAGTTCTATTGTTTCTAAGTTTCCCAGTCTATGATAATTTTGTAGCAACACAAGTTGTAATGTCTTTTGTTAACTTTCTAGTAGGTCTGTTTTATTTTATTACTATTGAGCTGTGGATTGTTTATTCATTATTCTAAATGTTAGTGTTTTATTTGGATATGTGGTTTGAAAATATTTTTTTCCAAACTTTTTGCTTGACTTTTCATCCTCTTAACAAAGTTTTTCACAGAACAAAAGCTTTAAATCTTAATGAAATGCATTTAGTACTAAGGCTAAGCCTAGCCCTTAGCTCCCAAAATGTTAGTCTGTTTTCTAAAATTTTATAGTTTTATATTTTATGCTTTTAGTTAATTTTATAGACAATGACTATTTTTGTTGTTCAGTTTATAATGTCCAATTGCCCCAGTACTGTTTGCTGAAAAGGCTATCTTTACTCCATTTAATTATTTTTACACCTTTGTCAAAAGTCAGTTGGGCATATTTGGGTCTATAGCTGTTTTCTCCATTCTTAGTATTCAGCTATGTGATTATACCTCTCAGAATATCACGTTCTTGATTTTTGAAGCTATCTAAGTCTCATACGAGGCAGATAAATTCCTCCCATGTTGTTCTTCCTTTTTAAAATTGTTTCAAATATTTTAATTCATTCAACTTTCTATGTAAATATTAGTGTAATCTCATCTGTATCAACAAAAACTCTCATGGGAGTTTTGAGATGAATTGCCTTAACTATGTACATCAGTTTGAGGAGAATTGACATGCATAGTATGTTGAATTTTCTACTCCATGAATATGATGTATCTTTCTCCTTACTTAAATCTTTAATTTCCTTCATCAGCATTGCATAGTTTGTGGCATGTAAGTATTGTACATGTGTTGTTAGACTTACATATAAATATTTGATTTACTTAAGCGATCAAGTGGGAAATCTTTTGTATTTTGATTTCCACATGCACATTGTTAGCATGTAGAAATAATGGATTTTTATCAATTGACCTTATATCCTGTGATGTTGAACTCATTAATTCTGTATTACATATTCCTTAGTATTTTCTAATAGGATATCATGTCATCTGCAGACATGGCTAGTTTTTTATTTCCAATCTGTATGTTTTTAATTTCTTTTTCTTGCCTATTGTCCTGATTAGAACTCCCAGCGCTATACTGAGTGGTAAGAATGACAATTCTTGCCTTGCCCACAATTTTAAAGAGAAAGTATTGAGTTTCACCATCTAGTAGAATGTTAACTATACATTCTCCTCTAACCAGCTGAGGAAACTCCCTTCTATGTCTAGTTTCCTTCCCTCTATATCTATATATAGAGAGAGGGAAGGAGACTCTCCTATATGTCTTCTTTTTTAAAGGAGGAAAAAAAAGATAAACAATGAAACTGAGTTTCAAAACGGCTCAGTAGGACAGTTACAATAGTGATACATTGTGTATTGCCTCCATCATAGTTATTCAGAGCACAGGATACAGGCATGATACTTGTCTAAACAATATTAGTCCAGAACATTCTTTTCAAGGAACAAAGAGAAGCTAACTGTATAACTATATTAACTGTCTGGTATATACATGTATATTTTGTTCTTTTTCCCTTTCTTTTTTCCCCTTTCCCCATCACGGTTTGTCTTTTGTTTTGAACAGCTTCTTTCCAATTCACAATATCTATTGTGCGTTTCAGATCCTACTTACTTGTTCAGTTTCTCACACTAGAGAGACAGTACAGTTTTTACACATATTCTCGTGTATCTTATGAATGGGTGTTGAAGTTTGTCCATTTTTTTCTGCATCAGTTGATATGATCACAATTTTTTCTTCAGCCTGTTAACGGGATGAGTTATATTGATTGATGTTCACATATTGAACCAACTTTGCTTTCCTGGAATAAGCCTTACTTACACCTTTTCCTAGTGTATAACTCTTTTATTATACTACTGAATTATATTTGCTAAGTTTTTGAAAGGTTGGTTACTGTCTTTGTAGTGTCAGGGTAACATTAACAAAATAAACTGAGAAATGTTCCTTATTTTTCTCTGGAAGAGATTGCATAGAATTTCCGTTAATTCTTCATTAAACATTTAGTAGAATTGTCCAGTGAAACCCTTTGGCCTTGCAGATTTTTGAGTTGGGAGTGGATCTTAAACTCCAAATTTCCTCAATAGTTTCAGGGGTTTTGAAACAATATACTTCCTTCTGGGTAAGTGGTGGTTGGTTGTGTTTCTATTTTGTCTAAGTTTCCAATGTATTGCATAGAGTTGTTTGCAGTTTTCTCTTTATAGTCTTTGGATGCCTGTAGAGTCTGTTAGTAACATCTTTTGTTTCATTTTTGATATTGGTAATTTGTGTCTTCCCTCTTTTTTTCTTTGTCTTCCTAGAGATTCATCAATTTCATTTGTCTTTTACAAGAAATACCTCTGTTTCCTTTATTGTTTTTCAGTTTTCACTTATTTGATTCCTTTTATATTTTTCAGGTGTTTTTTTTTCCAGAATATGGGCTATTATGTTCTATGATGGGATGCTGGGGGTGGGTGTTTATCTGTTGTTTTTCCGTAGAATGCTGTATAAATTTTGATTAGATACTGTGAGTTGATGATGTCATTGAATTTTTAGTATTTTGTTGATTTGTCATTTTGGTGTTCTTTTAATTGTTGAAAGAGTGAGAGAGAGAGAGAGAGAGAGCGCACACGAGCATGAGCTGTCAAGTCCCAACTAGGATTGTGGATTTGTCTGTTTCTCTATTTCCATTCTATCCAATTTTTGCTTCACATGTTTTGCTATTAGTTGCTGGGTTTGGGTAGACATTTCAATCACATGAAAACGTATCTACTGAATTTAGTTAACTAAAATTGAGTTTTTTGTGGTATTTTGGAGCAAACTTTCATTTTGTAATCTATTGAAAAATTATATAATCTATATAATTTTTGTATAATTTTCTCCAATTTATCTTGAAACAATGCTTCTTTTGCATTAAGCACATTTTATTTCTTAATTTTTCTTAAATATTTACATTCAAAATTCTAAAAGGGAAATGAAGCGTATGACTTATCCAGGAAAAAAACCCAAAGGTTATACAATATTGGGATATTGGGTGGTAAAATGCCTAAAGTTTTGGTCTGCTACTGAAACATCACCTTCATTCATCTTTCGGTAGAAAAGAAAATCTACTTTTGCTAAAACTCAGAGCTTTTGGAAATTGTGAGTTCTACAAGAGAAGTATTAGCAAAACAATATGAATATGGGCTTTAAAGGTGAATTTTGGGCTTTGAATCCTTGTTAAATTTGCTGTCTGCATAGCTTGTGTGACAATTGTGTGACACCTCTAGTAGTTTCCAATATGAAACGGGAGTAAAACCTCTTGGTGTTGTTTTAAGGATTTGATAGGTACCTAGTACCTAGCACTCACGAAATGTTTGCTATTATTGGATTTGAGATTGACTTCTAGACCTGAGGGTTTTTTTCATCATGGGAGCCACTTTCTGTTAGTTGTTCCAAGTACATTTTACCAGTCATAGGGACATTTTGAAAGGGTTGGTGGCTGGGAGTTGTCAATTGGCTTTATCAATACACGTTTTTGATGGTGTGTCAGAAGTGTTGCCTTCGGAAGGTGAAAGTGTGTTTCTTTACACACTTTTACCTCACATGCTTTCACTTATTGGCATCATGGTCTCAGAGAGGTTCAGCTGTGTTTCAAGCCAGGTATTAGAACCAAACGCACTGGGTGGAATTCATATCCAGTTTTTAAGAATATTCTTTCTGCTCTGATATATTGAAAATTAGCAGCAAAATGGATTTCCTTAAAATAGTATAAAGATTAAAAAATAACTCGACAACATTACTGTGGCATTAATAATGAAGGGGCCAGAAAGGTGACACAGTGGTTGGGAAAATCTCTGAGCAGAATGATTGTTATGAAGATTCACTGAACCTATTTTGCAATGATTTCCTCCCCATGAGCTTTATTTTGTTAAAACACTTTGATTTAGCAGGAGACCAAGAAACTAGAGCAAGAACTGTTAGCTGGAAACATTTTAATCCTCAACGAGGAGTTGTTTCCATCTGCAGTATACTCAGGAATCTTCATAAAATTGTGTGAGAGGGTAGTGAGTTTTTCTTTGGGGCTAAGGAAGCAGAAGGGGGGATAATGTTGGTTAAATCTGGCAAAACATCTAATAGGTCTAGGGGTTCAGAATCCATATGCTAATCTTGGAGGTTTTACAGATACTTTTAAAGATTATTGGGAACAAGAATATTCCCTTTGGCTGGTAACCTCATTATCTTTTTCATACCTGTTTCCCTGAATCTTTCTATTGCTCTCCATTTCAGACCAAGAATCTAGCATCGGATATCAAGTTGATACTGACTGCTCAGCTCCTAGCACTTGACTCCCAGTATTCCTGGGAAAATGCAATTGGAATTAATAGCAAATGAGGCCAGTAGCTCACACCCACACAAGATAGATTGACTCTCAGAAAAATTGGAGGAGTGGGCCCTAGGAGTGGGTTTGGGGGTATGCAAATAGACCCAACTGACTTTCACAGCCGCCTTCTTCAGGAAACGAGTTATCACCATCAAGAAGCCTTTATTAAATGTCTAATGAAGGGCAGTGTTTTCCAGGCCCATTTTCCAGTGGGAGTGATTCATTTTTCGACTAGTTATCTAAATAACAATGTATATGGCAAAGCAGTTTTTATATTACTGTGGTGTTGTTTACTGCAGCTGTTTAAACACACACACACACACACACACACACACACAGATTTGCGCACACACACACACACACACACACACAGATTCAAACTAGTTAAGGCAGATGCTTAGTGGTTGGGAAACAAACTGCTGATTGGCTTTCCCTGCTGCTTCTGGAGTCACCTGGCAGACATCTGAGCAGAGTGATTAAGTGACAGGTGTGCTGGGGCTGTGGCCAGCTGTCTGTCCTGCGGCCTCTTACACAGCATCTGGAGGTGGCCACATCTGGGGTCTGGGTTGTGAATCACAACAACAGGTGATGAGTGGGAGGACCAGGCTTGTTTATCACCCCAACAACCTGCCAAAAATGCTGGGATGGGGGTGGGCACTTGCAAATAAATGACCGTGATACAGGCTATCAATAAGCCTATGTCCTTGCCTGAGAACAGAGACTGCAACTGGAGAGATACTGTTTCCAATCATGATTACAGAGGGGAAGCACTTAGATAATGCAATTCATAGGTGATTTTTAACTTGGCTTTCAGGCAGATTCTACATGAAGCCAACTCTTCAAGTCATTCAGAGGGGGCCAGATGAATGTTTCCTGGCTCTTTTCTCCAGCTCACATTAAAACTAGGGATATATAGAACAGTTGGTAGGACTAGGCCAGCCCATCCTTAGAGCCTCATAGAGCCTGGGGGATTACCAGGGGTGGTAAAGGTCAAGTTAACTGAGCATCTCTGAGGGTTGCTGGGACTCCCCATGGGGGTCATGGTACAGCCTGCAGATGGGGCCTCCTTTCTCTTTGTGGTTACATCAGGTCCTGGACCAGTCTGATTCTCCCTCCCATACCTACTGTGACCTAATACCACCCACCTCATCAAAGCAGGACCTTTCAAACTATGGATTACAACCCATTAGTAAGTCACAAAAGCCTTTTAGTGATTCATAATCATGAAGAAAATGCAGTAGAATAGAAAGCATTCATTATAAGTAGGAGAAATGGTTCCCATGAACTGTATTCCTGGTGCCCCATGTGTTTGCTAAGCAATAATGTGAAATGAATTTCATTATGGGTCAAAATGCTTAAAATTTGATAAACTTTTGTGCTGGCAAGTACTTTCTCCTACATGATTCCCTCCCAATATATACACATCCCTCAAAATTTTTGCCCATTCTCCCTAAATTGGGCATGTTGAAGAGACTATTGTGAGAACACTAACCAACCTAGCAATTGAGGTTAGCATCCTTAGGGTGACCCTTGACAGTCAGCTTTTTGTCATTATGACAGAATACTCAAGCAAATCAACTTGATAAGGGAAAAGTTGTATTTTGACTCATGATTTGAGTGTAGGGTGGCCTGGCCGGTTGCTTTGGCAGCGGCATGGTGTATCATGGTAGAGTATAAAGCTGAGAAAGCTACTGGCTTCATTGGCTGTTGGGAAAACAAAAAATGGGGGCTGGGGGCTGGGGGCTGGGGTACCAACATCTCCTTCAAGCACAACCCCCAGTGAACTAACGTCCTTCCACTAAGTCTCACCTCCTGAAGGTCCCACCACCTTCCCCAATCCCCTTTTGTGGAGCACTTCAGATCCACACTGCAACAGGGGGCTGCGTTTGAGATGCCTCGGAAGGAAAGGTAGGGAGACAGTAGTCATCTATGCAGAAGGAAAGGGGCAGGGTGGCCACGATGCATGCTTCATGAGCAAAAAGCTTCTCTCAGTCCAGTGAGCCAGTTACTTGGGCAATGTGGAAGGAAAGGCATCCCCTCTAAGCCCTGTGGCAAGCATGCTGTTGGGAAGCCAATTGTTAGACCCATGTGGGGAACACAGCTGCACTCCTGGCGCCGTGTGGAAGCCACTGAGTTTTCGGTAGGAAGAGGAAGCTTCTGCAGGAAGAGGAGGTGCAGGGTAGGCACTGCAGAGAGCTTCTCTCCTTACTGACACAGCCTGGGAGGTTCTCTCAGGGAAGGAAGGGAACCAGGATGCCCCTCTGCCCTGTTTTGTGCCCAGCCTGAGCAGGATAGGTTCTGCCTGGAGGGCAGGGCTGACTGGACACATTCTCTCAGAAGAAAAATGTGGTTCTGTATCAAGAGGGAAGACGAAAACGGGGTGGGGGTTTGCTCACTTCTAGAGGCTTCCAAGAACACCTTGATACGAGAAGCAGATAGCTCTCAGGTGGATGAGGCTTTCAGAGGCAATTTGGTGGAATACGAGAGCCCCTGACACAATTACCACGGCCGGCGGGTGCTCCCCACAGGTGGAATAATCCTGTTAATCTGGCCGCACTCATTTAGATAATCTGCAAATCATGTTTAGAGACTTTTAACAGTGGGAGGGAATTTTTGCCGACTTTGATGTCCACAGATCTCAGAACCTCCTCAGCAGCCTGGCTCGGGCCAGGGGATGACCGCTGGGGAGGCCCAGGCTCTCCTGTGTGGCACTGTGAGTGCCCACCCCAAGGGTGAGCAAAAAAGACAATTCATCGACACCCTACACTCGCCGTGAGAGGAAGCAATGCAAAAATACACCAGCGTTTTTGCATGGGTTTGGCGTTTCCATTCTTTGATATGCCAGGACCCCCAATATAAATAATAGTAAAGCCAGAAGCTCCCTAGACCTTCAAGGGCTCTGCCACTTATTTAGCATAAGAGCCCCCACCCCTTCCACTCTCTTCTCCATTCATTCAACTTTGGGGATCTCAGTGGTCGCTTCGAGGGGAGTCCTGGGAGGCCCATCACTCCAGACCCCGGCTAGGCCCCCTGGGGCCCACATCTCCCAGGCCTTCCCTAATGCCCATTCCAGTCACTGCCCAGGAATTTTTGGGCTCTGCTCCACCCCTTGGAGGAGAGATGCCTCTTGCTCCTGCTCACAGGGTTCCCTACTCTTTCACTGGTGCCTGACCCCTCCTCTCACATTCATCAGCACGCAGGGATTTATTTTCCTCTAGGCAGTGATGTGAGTCGCACATACATTCATCACACAAACTTGCTGCAGAAGCAGCTTTCTCTGTGTCTATCGGGGCAGGTCGACCTAGCCAGGGTGTGAGGTTGCATTGTGCAGCCCCGCCCCGCTCCTCTGCTCCACCCGATCTGAGGACAGCTGCCTTTCTGCTCTACTTGTCCTAGGGCTATGCGGGACATAAGTCCGGGCCTTCAGCACAGGCCACAGTCAGCCTGTCTGTCACGCACAGTGGCTAGAGCAGGGCACAGGGCGTGGGTGGCGGAGCACAGATTTGGAAAGCATTTCAGACTGTCGTCGCTGTGCTACAGTGCTCCAGAGGCTTCTGGCACTACTTCAACCCAGGACAGGAGCACCTGCGTTGGCTTCGAGTTAGTTGCTTTTATTTTTAATGGTGAATAGTCTGAAGAGGGAGGAGCCAACTCAGGGAGGGTTTTTGAATTCCTTTCTCAAGAGACCAATTCCATTGCAGGAATTTCATTAACACGCCCATTAGTATTTTCTAATTCAGGCTGAAGCTGGTGCTGGTGCAGAAGCAAATCTGACTGGGGCTGATGCATACGTTCATAGCACTAATGTTGGATCATTTGATGTTCCTCAAAGAAAGACAGTAAAATATCCTTGGTGTCTCTCCCAACATTAAAAGAAAAAGACTAAGAAAGGGAACCAGAATTTAAAGTTGTCCATTTGTAATATTCGTAGTGTTTACAGGCTAGAGCAGTATGTTGGCGATCCTGAAGGCGCCACACCAGCAGACATACCCTATACCTGGCATTATTCAGCGAGTCAGTTGTAAAACGGTCTAGGGGTGGTGGGCTCATAAGGGCTTCTGACTCTGGAAAGGTTTGCTGGTCAAACAAAATCTCCTCCCATCCCGGTCCTAGCATCCCTTTCCTAGGAGGAGTTTGAGGTTTGCTTTGATTGGTGGTGCCGTCTTAGTTACCTGTCTCTCCTTGCTGACAGACAAAATACCTTAGACCCAAGGTTAAAGGGGATAGGGCTTATTTCACTCACAGTTTGTAAAGGATTCAGTCCATAGTTGGCTGGCTCCAAGGCAGGGTGGCTCATAGCAGAGGGGCAACTGTTCATGGCAGCAGAAGACAGCAAAAGCAATGAGAGAGCAAGAAGGAAGGAACAAGCCTCTTTCTACCCCTTATAGTATATGCAGGCTACCCATCCTTTTGCTGTCACACCCTTATTCTCAGCATTGGACCATGAATGGATCACAAACTCTAGATTCAGCTGCCTCTGAAAAGCCTGCCCCACATGACCACATGAGGCATTTGGGGGATCATCCAGACATAAACCATAACATGCCCCCAAAGATTTCCCCCAGTTGCAGCACATTTAGGGAACTTCTGGGAAATCCAGTGTAGTCTTGAACAATGAACAACTTTTGACTCCTGCCTTTCTGGATAGACATCTGAGAGGTTGTTTCTGTAGTAAAGCTCCTAGCAAGAGTGGACCTGCTGAGCATC
>RJWM01019394.1:0-39143 GCA_004363535.1 Dasyprocta punctata
TTTGTTTGTTTGTTTGTTTGTTTTGTTTTGGTTTGGTTTGGTTTTTTGTCTTTTTGAGACAGGGTCTCACTATGCAATTCAGGCTGGCCTTGAGCTCACTTTGCAGCCCAGGCTGGTCTTGAACTCACAATCCTGATCCTCCTGCATCAGCCTCTTGAGTGCTGAGATTACAGGCGTGTGCCACCATGCCCGGCTTAGCCAGGAGCTTGTTCTCACTGCTCCTAGACCCCAAGCCATGTGAGTAGTTTACCTTCTCTCTCCTCAGCTTCCCCAGCTGCAATAGGAGATCCTGGGATTGGTGTAGAGAGAGGGTGCTGGGTATGAAGGAACACGATGGGGAGTAGAAAGAGCACTGGTCTGGTGTCAAAAGACTAGGGCTGTGTTCCTGGCTTGGCCACTGACAGGCAGAGGGACCTAAGTCAAGGAGACAATAGCAGAGCTGAGATTTACTAGACATTTGTAATGATACTCTGAGGTGACATTGCCTCCATTTGTGCAGCCCCCCAAATAAACATAGCAGCTGGGCAAAGCTATCCTAGGCAGCTTTCATGGACAGGTCCAAGATAAGATCTACAGGCCCTAAGACCACCTGTGTGCCAACCACCCATCTAACTATGTGTCAGACTTCTTGCTGCATGCTTTGTGTCTGCTATCAAAGACACCCTGTGACACAGGCCTGTTACTGTACTCATGTTTTAGGTGAGGAACCTAAAGCCTAGAAAGGGCAAGTGACTTTTCTGAAGTCACACAGTTCAAAAGAGTTGGAACCCTGTGGACTGGCATGTCAGTGTCAGAAGCTCAGGAAAAGCAAGAACTAAGTCAAAGTGCTTACTGTGTATAAGGCCCTGCCACAGCTGCTCCCAGCTCCTGATACCCAGGAGCAATCCCAAGCCTTTTGGTTGCTGCTGTTCCTGCCATCTTCCATTTTGCCCTGCCTGTAGAAGCCACACAAGCACAAATGTGCATGTGTTAGCACTGCACATCTTAATAAGCTTTATTTTATTATAAATAGGGAGTATATAATCAAGGCAAGTTGTGCTCAGAGTATTTATGGAAAAGAGAGACCTCTGTGGGCTGGAAGCCTTCATGGAAAAACTGGTAACTGAACCTTTTTTTCCCCCTTCCTGTCTAAATAAATGTATTTCTCCTACACAGGCAAATATTTTAAAATGTATTTGCAAAAGCTAGACTTCTGGAAAAAGAAAAAGAGGCGGTGGGCCAGCTGCTCCTTTGGGAACCCCATTAAAAGGAGCTGCTGGGCCGGAAGCAGGGAAAGGAGGGGCGACTGACAAAAAGCCAGTCCCATGGCTTCCACGACGCCTCGCCAGTGCTAAAGCCTCAGCATCATCTGTAATTGACTTAATACTTGAATGTGGGGTATGTGCAAGTTCACTCAGTTTTGAGACACACATGAAGTTCTTGGGGTCATTATGAACATGAAGAGAAAGGGACTTCTGAGTTGCCCCAGAAGAGTAGGATAAATCCAGAAGAGGATTTCTGGGGCAGAAGGACAAAGTGGGGAAAGAATGTGGCCCCTGGGCTGAGGGCTGGGGGATGGGGCCTCTCTTGGAGGGTAGTGAAAGTAGAAGGGATTCTTAGCTGTATGGGGCCTGGTGACAGTAGGCAGGGCACAAGACAGAGACCTCCCTGGTGGGTGCTCCTCAGTAGCCATACCTGCCTGGTGGGAGAGAAGCAGAGCTGTCACTCCCAACCACCCTCCCCAGCTCCCCTCCCCACAACTGCTGCAACCTCAGCCTGGCCTTCTTTCCTGACCAGTGGCTTTCTGCAGCACACCACAGTGGGCGGCTGCTGGGGATCAAGGTTTGCTCCACGCTAGATGGTTCTCCCTGGCTCTAGGGATTTCAGTCAGGTGGCAGAGACAGCTTCCAAGCACCCACACCCCCAGGAAGGGTCTTACTGGGAGACCTGAGTTCAGAGGCTACAGTTAGAGCAAGGGGGCCTCCCAGCCACTTGGGGGTGGGTTTGGGGAGTGTCCTGAGTTCTTCCTGAATTAAATACCCGGGTGGACTGGGGTAGTCAGACTCCTAAGGAAGAGCAAGGGAAATTAAATCTGAGTGCCTACTGTGTACAAGGCCTCTCCACAGCTGCTCAACCTCCCGATAACAACAGAAAGTGGATGAAATTATTATTCTTAGGTGACTTGATCACACAGGAGCATGAGCAGCCAGAGCGATGAATCTATCACCTGGCCATTGGCCCTGCCGCCTCCAGCCTCTGGAAAGAACTCCAGAGAAAGAACTCCCAGGTGCCCAGGAAGTCCTCTTTCTCTATAACCCGCCTTCTGCTACCCGCCTTGACATATAGGCCCATGGACTCGTGACACCGGGGTTCCTGCGGGCTCAGGGAGGGGGCCCAGCTCTCTCAAGCAGTCTAATTGCTGTGCAACTTTGGGTGTCACCTCTCTGGGGCTCACTTTTTCCACCTAGGGCTGGGGGAAGCCCCGGGTAAATTTGTGTGTAAGTCTACAGCCTCGGGCGTGTTCGCAAGGCTTCAGCACCCTTACCTGAAAGCAGCTCCCCCATCCGGCCCGGGCGAGGCAGGTTATGTAACAAGGCGTGCGACTGGGGTGCGCTGGTGGGGGGTGTGCGGGGCGGGGCGCCTGCGGCTATTCCGGGCGTCGCTATTTTTAGCCCCATTGATGAGGCCGAGTCCTCCGCCGCCGCCGGGATTCCGGAGACGTCAATGGGCTCGCGTCATGGTCCCCGCCCGCCCGCCGGGGGAGGCGCGCCGGGGCTGGGACTGAGCGAGGGCGGCCGCGGGCTGCGGGGGCGGGGGGCGCAGCCGGAACTGCGGGCGGGGGGCTTCCCGGGCTGGGGGCGCGTGGCCGCAGCGGCGCGGCTGCAGGAGCGCGAGGCGAGGCGGTGGCGGTGGGACTGGCGGCGCGCGCCGCGCCCGAGATTCCGGCCAGGCATGGGCGCCGGCGCGGCACAGAGCGGCTCCGCGAGGGCAGGGGCGCGACCCCGGAAAGCGGGGGTGCAGAGGCGAGCCGAGCCCGCCGGGCCAGGTGAGGGGCCCGGGAAGGGGTTCCTCCGGGAGGCTGGGAGCCGGGACCTTCGCCGGGCTTGCAGCCACAGTGGGAGTCCTGCTTGGAAACTGGGGAGCGGGACGTGGGGGAGAGGGTCTGGATTCCCCGCGGGACCTGCTGGCCCCGAGTCAGCCCCAAGTGCGACAGCCAACGCGTTCTCTCCCCAGCCCGCCAAGGGTGGGGTTTGGCCCGCGAGGGGCACTGGAAGTGGCCAGGCCAGAGAAATTCCTTCCACTTCCCCGCTGGCTGCGAGGGGACGGATTCCAGGAGCTTGGGAACCGGGCTGCCAGCAGACCCAGCCCAGGGGAACGAGCTTCGCGCTGCCAGCCCTTCGCGGGCCCTAGGGGAGCACCGGGGTCTGGAGGGGACCTCTCGGGTGGGGCGCGCCAGTGGGGCTCGGGCTCAGCCCGTGTCTCCCAGAAGTGTTTTTCTGCCCCTGGTTCTTTTCTCCTGACGATGGTCTTTTTTTTTTCCCGCTTTGTTTTTTGTTTTTTTGAATCGGGAATCGAACTCACAACCTCGCACTTGCCAGGCAAGTGTTGTGCCAATAAGATAAGCTAGATTCCCGGCACCTTGACAATGGTCTTGTAGTTGAGAAGAGTGTTGAGATCTCTTTGACCTGGGCACATTCCCTTTTTATGCTTGCCCTTTTGTTTGATAAGGCAACCCGATGGGCGGGAGAGGTCTTGTAGAGATGGTTTATGGGCATTTTGTCTCACCTGCGTTTTGAGGCAAGTATTATATATATATGCTTGGAAAACCCAAACCGAGCTTCGGTGGTTAGGTTCCCAACAGTTAAACCCAAGGGTACTGATGCATTACGGGGCTGCTGTCTGTCTGGACTAGGGTCTAGTGGTCCCAAAGCTGATCCGAATGAACGTGTAGGTCATGACTTGGATGAAGACTTGAAAAGGAAGCCAGCTGCCTCTGTAGTGAACAAGAGCTGAGAGAAATGACAAAAGTGCAGTAAAATAAAAAACAAGATTCTGAGTCATGGTATTGGGGCAAAAGGATGGGCCAAGGCCAACAAGATGAATTGACTGATGAGAAACGTTGAGCCTGTGGAGGAGGTAAGAAAGTCAGTTCAGGCGTTCAGGCCCTGTGCTTAGCTCAGAGGCCCACCACCCAGGCCCTCCAGGCTTTCCACCGGCTTCCTGGGCAAGGGCCATGAGACTGCCCTGTGGAACTGGAGCTCTCTTCCCACGAGGTTGGTCCGAGCAGGGGGTTGGGCACAGGCCTGGACCTGGGAACTGGTTCTAATCCCATTTGCCAATTCCTAGCTGTGTGACCTTGGGCAGGTTTCTTTACATTTTTGGGCCTTATTTTTGTTGGTGCAATGTGCATCATAACCCGTTTCGCATAGCATTGTAAGACTGAGATGAGAAAATGGCATGTAAGTGCTTAATAATGTTGTCTACCACGTGCTGTTCAACAACTATCAGTTGTCGTTATTATTAATATTATTTTTGTACTGAGAATCAAACTCACGACCTTACTCTTGCCAGGGAGGCGCTTATGCCACTGAGCTATATCCCTGGCAATACTACAATTATTAACAGTAATGACAGCAGGGCTGGGGATATAGTTCAGCGGCACAAGCGCCTGCCTGACAAGTGCAAGGTCCTGAGTTCAATTCTTAGTACTAATAATAATAATAATAGTAGTAGTATTATAGAACCAGCATGGTGGAACATGCCTATAATCCCAGCACTCAGGAGACTGAGGCAGGAGTATCGCCATGAGTTTTTGGCCAGCATGGGCTGCAAAGTGAATTCAAGGTCAGCCTGAACCATATAGTGTAATCCTGAGTCAAAAAAGACAAAAAAAAAAAAAAAACAAAAAAACAAAAAGGCTAGGATACAGCTCAGTGGCACAAGTACAAGGTCCTGGGTTCAATTCAATTCCCATTACGAAAAAAAAAAAAAAAAGTAGTGTAGACCCATTTCTGAGTGGGAGCATTGGCCAGTGCAGTGCTTGTGCCCAGGAAGCCACCAGAGCTACAGAAAGGATCACCTTGTAAGGGATAAGTTAAAAGACTCAAGTCTCAACTTGATAAGAAGGACTAGAAGAGGATTCTGGTGGGACCCTGCAGGGATCGACCTAGAATATGGGGGAGGAGAAGTTTGAAGTAGTTCGTGACTCAACCTAAGGAAGGACTGGACTGTTCACCCCCAAATGAAAGGGATAGCTCCTTAGCCGGAATATCCTCCCTACCTAGCTCCTTCCAGCTCCAAGGCAGGCTTGTAGGCCCCACTCTGTTCCACCAAGAGCAGCACTTGCTAGTGCTGAGCAGTTCAGAGACGGGGCTGCAGTGCTGGACAGTACGCCTGTAGTGCAGTTGGGTAGGTAAGGATAAACGGGTGAGCAAATAAACGTTAGTGTTATGGAGAGAGTGAAAAGAGGTTAAGGTGGGATGTGGGGTGGAGGCTGAGGAGTTGCAATGGGAGCAGAAGCCTCTTTGAAGAGCAGGAGCCCCGCAGCTAGACGTGGCTTTCCAGGCGGAGGGAATATCCCATACCAAGACTGGGTGGGGAGGAAGGCCCGAATGACCAGAGCACAGGGAGGGCAGAGAAAGTGAGCAAGAATGGCAGAAGCTGAGTGTATGCTAAGGTCAGGTCTCGTGCTCTGCTACTTCCTTTTCCACTCAGCCCTCTGCACAGTGCTGATGGTAACTGACCTTGGCTCGCTCCCAGGTCGGAACCTCCCAGGGCCTTGGCACTTTGGTTTGCTCGTTCTTGTTTGTGACACACTATCCAGCTCACACTAGCTTCTCAGTAAATGCTTGTGCTGTGACTGCTGAGGAAGGTTTTGATTTTGTTTTGTTTTGTTGCAGTGCTGGAGATTGAACCTAAGGTCTCCATATTGAACTATATCCCCAGCTCTTTTTGTATTATTTTGATACAGGATCTCAGTAAGTTGTAGGCAGGGCTCGAACTTGCAACCCTCCTTTCTCAACTTCCCAGAATGCTGGGATTACAGGTGTGAGCCACTATGCCTGGCTGAGAAGTTTGACCTGAGACAGGAGATGGGATCAGGTACCTGTTCTGTGATGTGTGAATCGCCTGAGCACCAACTGGTTCCAGGCTCTTGTTCCTGTTCTCAGACACAGGTGGAGAAGACCTGGTGGGTGCCCAGATGGGCCTAGTAGTAATAGCTGGTGTAGCTAACCAGCTAACCTTTCTACCCAGGGAGGTTGGGGCTCCAGCCTCCTACAGACCCATTTGTGAGGTGCAGGAGTATGACATCATTCTGAGAAGCAAATAGTACACAGGCTGGGGCAGGCTTGAAGCCTCAATTTGCTTTCTCTTTGGGGTTGGAAGTGTTCCAGCTGTTCCAGTCTGACCTCCTCTCCCTCCTCCTTTCCTGTGCCCCTCCCTTTCCGCTCCCGTTACACCCTCAGGTGCATGAGGGATGCTGGCACCTCTGCAAGCAAAGGTGTGGGTAGCATATAGCCGAGGAGCTGCTCGTGGCCTGTTGCTCTGCAGTAAGGATCAGGAGCAAGAGGAAGCGCATGACCCACCCTTGGGGCCTTCCTCCTCCTGACTCCCTCCACCTCCCACCTTGGACAGATCTACTTCTCTTTTCTCAGAACTCCTCTGGGCCTTGAGAGCAGGCTAATACCTTTGCTTTGGCTGGCCCTCCCCTCACCTTGGGCCCAGTTGAGAGAAGAGAGTCTAGCACGAGGACAGAAGAAGGGAAGGGGAGATGTGGAGTCAGGGTGGCCTGGCTGATTGGGCTTTGGCAACAGTGAGGTTGGGAGAAATGAGGAAGCTGGGATTGATGGATACAGTTGGCTTCTGCTCCAGAAGGAGAGAGAGGCCAGGTGCGAAGTGGTTTGGAATAGGAACTAGCATCTGGAGTTAGCTTTTGTGGTCCTCATTTAATATTTCTTGATGGCATATAGCACATGTATTTATTCAGTGATGTTCCATGTTCTTTACAGTATTAACTCATTTGAAGCCTGATGCTAACCCTATGATTGTTCTGTTTTTTTGTTTGTTTTTGTTTTCTGTGTTGGTTTTGTTTTGAGTTAGGGGCTTGCTGTGCAACTTAGGCTTGAATTCACTGTGCAGCCCAGGTTGGCCTCAAAGTGATCCTCCTGCCTCAGCCTCCCAAATGCTGGGATTATTGGTATGAGCCAAACTCATTTTTATAAACGAGAAATAAGAGGCAGAAAGAGATTATGTAATTTGCCCAAGGGAATAAGTGATAGATCCTGTATTTGAACCTAGATACTTTGGAATCCAGTATGTGTGCTCTTAGCCACCCTAAGTCCAGGGTTAGGGTTAAGGTTAGGGTTTTGGAACTGGAGTTCCTGAGAGCCCCATTCCTTGGATTAGAAGGTTAGGCTGCTTGAGGTGGGGACATGGAGCCTGTGTCTTCTGGGGGCTCTAAGACTTTGGCGGTTGAGCTGGCTTCCCTATGGGGAGAGGACTGTTCTACTCCGCCCTCACAACAGCTCCATCCTCTTTGCCTATCACGTGCCTTTTTGTGCACATTGAGGACCTAGGGCTGAGATGCTAGGTGCCACTCTGGATTTCTGGATCACTATGGCTCTGCGATGCTGTCTGCAGCTATAGGCCACACCACACATCACCCTGAGCAGATTACCTGGAGCATGGGCCCCAGACTAAAACCCAGCTGGGGAGGCCCAGGGGCTGACTCCTTCCTCATAGCCTGCATCCTGCCCTGCTTGCTTTCATTCCTGTGTCTCCTGGCTGTGTTGTCTCTAAGGGATATCTGTGCTGGATGGTCTCCCTCCTCTCACACCCACTTTCCTTCCGTAGACCTCCACTATGGACAGAGGCCCGCTCCGGCCCCGCCCTGGTACCCTGACTTCTGCCAGGTCCTGAAGGCCAAGACTGTTGGTCCATCCAGCGTGGTAAGTGCCTGCTGTCATCCTTTGTGCCCCTCTGGGACCGGAGAGCAGGTGGGGGTGGGAGGCAGAGGCAGGCGGGGAGCTGCCTGAAGCGGATGTGGTTTGGGGGCTGCAGGGGAAGCCTTAGCAGAGGCAGCAGGCGAGGTGCTGCTCAGCCTGGGGAGATCTGATTTCTTCAGAGGTGAGGATAATGTGGGGGTGGAGAGGGGAAACCCTTATTTTCTTAGTACTATAGGCTGGAGGCTCTGGGCCCAGGCGGCATGGGCAGGTGAGGCAAAGGGATGACAGCTGCTCTCAAGAAAGCACGTGCCTGGTTCCAGGAAGCTGTGAGTATAGCTGGGGGCATGCAGACATTGTGGGAGGCTGGTGTGTTTCCAGGGAGTGGACACTATACCAAGGGAGTGCAAGAAGCCAGCCTGGACTACACCTCCCTAAAAGAGTAGTGACCATGGCGGCTCTGTAGGTCCTGTGGCTTCTTTGGTGTGGGGAGGTGGTCTCTACAAGGGGAAATACAGGGACAGAACCTGCATAATACATCCAATGTCTTGGTCAGGGCCACAGGGATCCTTGACCATCTAATTCCCCCCACTGCCTTACATGTAAGAAAAGTTACAGAGGGGATAAACGACTCCCCAGGGTCCTGAGGTGAGGATGTGTGTTCAGGTCTAGGATCCAGATCTGCTGGATTCCTGGCAAGTCCAGAGCCTGCCTGATGGTGGAGGACACAGCTTCCTTGTCTTGAGGGTACTTTCAGAGAAGGCACGAGCTGATCTATGGGTGAGGGAATGGGATTTCCAGCAGACCTTTCCCTGGGCCCTGAGATACTAGGATGGGGTTAAGAGTTGTCATGCCCGAGAGAGCTATAGTTTGACGTGGCATCCTGGACAGGGCCCTGAGATGCCTTCCTTCCCTCCCTCCCTCCTTCGCTGGAACAGAGGGCCATCTCTGAGCAGCAGCCCTCTCAGGCTTAGGTGATCCCAGATGCAGGACTCAGTATCTCCCCTAGTTCCTCCCCACCCCCAACCCCAGCACACTGGCTCATTTGGAACTAGTGTTCAGGGTACAGAGTTCCAGAGAGAACTCTGTTCAGGGTACAGAATCCAGGGTGTCCAGTCTGAGCCTGGATGGGAGGAGGGTAAGCCTTGGGATGCAGAACCTCTGGTGCTGGGAGCTAGGCTGCCTGTGCACCTGGATTTCTGAGGACAGCAGGCTCTCTGCCACCAACCTTGTGCTGGGGACAGGGACAGGGATTACTGTAAGTGGAAGGGCTAGGTGTTCCTGGTCAGCTGGCGATCTGAACTTGGGAAGCACGTGAGTCAGGATGACAGCAGTGGTCAGGTGTCTCCCTCCACTCAGCCCCCACTGCTGACCCCAGCCCAGCTCTGGATTCCCAAGCACCCAGCCTCCCTTCTGGGTACACAGCAGTGCGAGTGGGCAGAATTCCCTGTGTTTACCTTGTTGTCTTGGTGATGGTGGTGGTTCGGTGGAATTCCCATGCCAAACGTACTGCCAAGGCCACCCTGAGGGGCTGCCAACCAAGGCCCCATGAGTGCTAGAGCTGTTGGTCTTGTGACGTGGGCACCTGTCTGCCAGGCCTGGGCATGGACCCAGGGTCATGCTCACTCCGGGGCTCCCATCAGCTGACTATTTTTGGGCTCTTGCTGACCTGGGCCAAAGTCAGGCTCCAGCCAAGAGGGCCCTGAGGCGGCTCCCCCTATCCCCAGAGGCCGGCTCTGGTTTCTGCTATATAAACAGAAGAGCACACGCTGGCTTGGAGACAGTTCCACATCGTGAGCCCGCTCAGCCGGTGCAAGGCCTCAGCCTGGGAGGACAGGCTGACCAGGTAGTTGGGTCTCTCCCCGCAGGGCTCCTCCAGGCTGTGGGCCAAGGTCCTACGAACCTGGATTTTGCTTTTGTTGTCAAGGATCTCTGAGGGTCAAAGCCGACCGAGAGGAGGGAAGCTGGTAAGTGGTGGGAATGGGGCCACTGAGGCACAGGAATTGGGCTGTTTTGATTTTCTTCCAGTGTGACTGTCTTGCCAAACTCTTTGGCCTTGAGAAGAGGAAGGATGCAAGGGTGGCCAAAGGAGTGAGAGAGCAGCGTGGCCATAATTGGGTGACAAGAGCTGGATTTGGGAACACACTGGGGTTGAGAACCCAGAGTGTAGGAATAGGTGACATTGGCCGTCTTTTTCTTCAGAGACTGCCCTCAGGGTCTCCACCCTCCTCTCCCATCCACCTGCCCTGGATGAGGGAGTAGTTGCTCTGGGGGGAGGAACAGATGCGTGAGTTCGGTGGCCATCAGAGTTCCCGAGGGTTGGTCTCCGAGTGGGATTTCGAGCTCCCCAGCTGGGTGGGCCTGGGCGACTGGACTGGGGCTTGGACCCTGCTAACCCTCAGCTGCTTGCCTGTGCTCCTTATCTGTCTGGCTTCCCAGCTGCTTTTGGTGCCTGAGAAGCAGGGCTGGAGTGAGGCCTGGCAAGTCCCCCACCAGCTTGCCACAAACACGCTCCCTGGGACCTGGGCCAGGCGCTTTGGTCTGGCGCAGAATTAGCGGCAGCTCCTTACGTGGGAGGCTCTTGTGTTCTCCTTCTAGCTCTCAAAAAAAAAAAAAAAAATTTTCCCCCTTTCTGAACGTGAGTCTCTAAGTGAATCCAGAGCCTGAGACTAAAAATATGTTAACAATAGGAAAGTACATCAGTCTTTCCGGCTGGGGCTCGTTATCAGCGGGTTTTTATTTTGGAATTTGAAATTTTGCCCTTGGAGGCTGGGTGGAGCTTTTGGTCAGGGGTGGGGGAATCTGGTGGGTATCCATGTTCTACAAGGTAGGGGGAGACCCTTCAAGTGCAGGGGCGACCTGGCCGGTTGAATGGACTGTGGGGCACAGAGGTGGCTCTGAGTGGGGTGCAGCTTTCCCAGCGGAACTCTGATCTTGCCTGTGCTTTCCAGTCTTGAGCTGTTTTTCCTGAAGTCTGATATTATTCCATTATGCTGTATGGCTTTGAGGAAGGTAGGGGAGTGAAATCACTAGACTAAAGATGGCCTCTGTGGCCATGGACTGACCTTAGTTAATCAGGTCTCCTCAGAATATTAATTGAGCACTTGTATTACAGAGCCCAGAATTTTCTCAGTGCTCAGTGGAGCCATGTCTCTGGACACACTCTTATTTCCTCTCACTCAGCCTTGAAGGGGGAAAAGTGGGGATCGTTCTCAGAGTGGGAGATCTATTGGCCTTCCAGTCCAACTAGGGACCTGGTTTGTCGACCCCCACCCACCGATTCTGTTATAGGGGTTCAGGCCCTAGTCAGTGCTCCATTTCAGTGCTGAGGAAATGGTCTCAAGGAAGGCAAGGGACTGGCTCTGTGTCACACAGAACCTTGGTGGCTCTTGGCACAAGATGCCTCTGTTAGTTCTTCGATCTTTTGCTCCTGCTGAGAACTGGGGGTGGGGGTGGGAATGGCTAACCTGCCTGTGTCTTTGGGTACCTGTTCTAGGGGAGGCAACTGCATATGTGGTCAGCGGCAGGTTGGGGTGAGAGCTGAGTGATGAGAGCCAAAGCCTGGGCCTGACCTTTCACACTCAGTCCCTACAGCTGTCCATGGGAAGCCTCTGGGGCAGCACACAGCTCTTCCCAGCCCATGGCACAATCCCCCTGCCCACTGCCAGGGCAGGAACAGGAAGTGGTTGGGTCAGAGCTGGCACCAAGCCCTAGGGCTGAGGAGGGGAATCTCGGGGGGCCACTTCTCAGTGGGAGGAGGCAAAGCTATCTCCTTCTGCCCACCCTGTGGGAAGAGAGTAGAGGCCCATGGGTGGGGACTGTTTTGGTGAAAGGAGGGCAAGTTCCTGCCCTCTGCTCAGCAAGGGTGGGGCCCAGCCTGAGGTGGGGGGGCAGCGTGGGAAAGGGGGCATGCAATTCTACTTCCTCCATTCTCTATTTACCCAACTTCGTGCCCACTCTTTTGGATGGGGAAAGATAGTGGCCATTGATTTGTCATCCATTTGAGGCCTCCCCTGACTGCTTATGCTGTGGATGTACAAAGGTCCTTCTCCCAAGGTGGAGACACTGTGCCCATACCTTTGTGCTGTTCACACACTGGTGGAGGAGATGGGAGTCTGAGCATAGAAATCCCGGGGCTTCGATGTCCAGTGTGGTTCCTCCTAACTCTAATTGTGCTCTGAGTATCTGTTGATAGAACAGATGCGTAATGAGAAACAGCCACTTTGATTTTAGAAACATGCACTTGAATGAATTTGTACTCAGTAAATTCCAGCTGCATCTGCATCTGCTTAAATAAATATGTCTCGCCAGGCGTGGTGATGCAGGCCTGTAATCCTAGTGTACTGTAGAAGACTGAGGCAGGAAGATTGCAAGTTGGAGTGCAGCCTGGGCAATTTAGCAACTTGTCAAGACCCTGCCTCAAAAAAGAAAGGTGGCATGTGGGGGTTTGGGGATGGAGGCTGGAATGTAGCTCAGTGTGAAGGCCCTGGGTTCAGACCCCAGTGCCACACACACACAAAAAGAGTGAATGAATAAATAAATATATTTATCTCTTCCCACTTAGTTGTGACTTTTTTTTAAACAAACTTTTTTTGGGGGAGTGTAACATACATGTAGGAAAGTATATGTGTTGTAAGTATAAAATCTTAGGAGTTCAGTTTGCAGACTTTTCCACAGTGAACCTACTCAAGTCTCATTGTCCAGATCAGGAAGAATGCTTCCAGTCCCATCAAAGATCACCTTGTAGGCAGCTGTTACAGCTGATGTGTGTGCATAGTTTTGTGGTGCACTTAGAAGCATCAAGGCCCTCAAGGCCCAAAGCACAGCCTGAGTCAAGGCAATGGGTCGGCATGAACCTAGGAGTTAGAAGACCTGAGTTTGAACCTGCCAACAAGTCTCTCTTTCCTCAATCATAAACTGCAAGTTGTAATTCCAAACCTGAAAGAGTGTTAAATAGAGGGATCCATGTGAGGGGTCCTGGCTCAAAATGTGACCTTTGATTGGGATCTACCTCCCCCGTCTTCCCTGCAGTGAGAAAGTGCTTATTATTAAGAAATGGGGTTGGGGGGTGCATATGAGCTGAAGTCTTGGAAGATAAGCATGAGTCAAATAGAGGGAAGAGGAACATGTGCCCCATGGGTGAAACATCTTGTGCAGAAGTGAGTGATGGGAACTATTAGCTCAAGAACCTTATCTGGGGCCTGGGTGATGAGGCGGAATGGGAGGTTGTACCATGGTGTGAGGCTTGACTTGGGCGGGGCTTGTGTTTTTTTTTTTGTTTGTTTGTTTTTTGTTGTTGAGTACAGGGAATCAAACTGAGGGCCTCATACTTGCCAGGCAGGCACTGTGCTACTTAGCTAAATCCCTGGCCAGGTGGGGCTGGTTTTTGTCTCTGATTTGACATCTCTTTCTGTCCTGTGTTACAGTAGTTTGGCCTTACCTTCTTCTCCCTTCTCTTCCTAATGAGTTATTTGTTCCAGTTTTGTCCTTGAAGGCTTTCAAGGTCTATCAGTGGTCTCTGTTTCATCCAGGACTGGCTGTCTCTCTAAGCCTCCCAAAGTACCCATCAATTAAGCCTTTCCCTGGAGTTCCAGTTGGCTGGACCCCACTCCCACCCACCCCCTGCAGAGCCTTAGGCCACTCTGGGGGGCTTCCCACTCAGCAGGGATAAAAACTGGGATCCACAGCCCATTTACCTTTTTCCAGTACTGAAGGCTCTGCACAAGTGTCTGCATGGGTGGCCCCTGCTGTGTCCTTTTTCTCCTTATTTACAGTACTTATTTTTACAGTATGATGTCTTAAGATCCCATCATCCTTGCCTTGTGAAAGCATAGCCAGGTGACACCCTCTTCTGGGTTCAGGGGAGCAGTCTACCAGCTCTACAACCTGTGCCAGCTCAGAAAGGCGCCCAACCCATAAGATGGCTAAAGCTGGGTTTCCGAACAAACTGCTCAGGGCATGGTAATATATCTATGTTTACTGGATGGTGGGAAGAACATTGTCTTGGCTGATTTTGCTGAGATATTAAAATTAATTTTATTTTCTCAGATGGGATCTGCTGGGCGAGGAGGCATCTAGGGCTAGGGGTGGGGAGGTGGGGAGCCATACATGACACAGGTGCTGGTTTTGCCAGCACAGACTTGGTATAAGCTCTGGAGTGAAGGTACCGCTCCTCTTGGACTCTTTGGATCCTAACTTTCAAACTCAGAGGACTTGAATTATAGTAGTGGTTTCCAACATTTTTTAAGCTGTGGAATCATTTTCCACAAAGATACCACAAAAATCTAAGTGAAATCTTGTGCAAAAGCCCAAGAAAAAGAAAAACAAAATTTTGGCTCAGGTGGGATGGGTATTTTGGATGGGTCCTAGTGGCACCATCCCATCCACCCTTCACCTTCATCTGGGTGTCCTTGAAGATCTTTGGAAGATAACTGAGTGTGGTGGCACATGCCTGTAATTCTAGCACTGGGGAGGCTGAGGCAGGAGGATCACTATGAGTTCAAGGCTAGCCTGGGCTACATAAGTGAGTTCAAGGCCAGCCTGCAATACATAGTGGGACCCTGCCTCAAAAAAAAAAAAAAATCATCCTTGGAAGATGATTTGAGAAAACCTTGATCACTTGGTGGAGTCCCTAGGGATTGCATGTTGGATAGGGGAGCTGTGGCAGATTGCTGGACAAGGTCAGCGTCATGTGAAGTCTGCTCCATTTGTGGTGGGCAGTGAGGGTTTAGAGACAGGCTGGTTAAGGGTTCTTTCTCTTCTGTGCATGCGACAGATGCTCTGCCCAGTTGTGATGGCACATGCCTGCAATCCCAGCATTAGGGAGGCTGAGGCAGAAGGATCACCCCAAGTTCAGGCCCAGTCTGGGTTACATTGTGAGTTCAATGTCACCCCAAACTAGATAGCAAGAACCTGTATTAAAACAAACAAACAAACAAAAAACAGACAGATGCTTTGGCATGGATCTTCTCCTGTAGCCCCAAGGGTGATTTTCTTTTTTTTTTTTTTGCGGCACCGGGGATTGAACTCACAACCTCACGCCTGTCAAGGCAGACGCTTAAGGCACTGAGCCAAACTCCCAGCCCTGGTTTTTTTTTGAGGCAGGGTCGCACTATGTAGCGCAGGCCGGCCTTGTGCTCGCGTTGTAGCTCAAGCCGGTCTCGAACTCACAACGCTCCGCCTACCTCAGCCTCCCGAGTGCTGGGATTAAAGGCGTGCGCCACCACGCCCGGCTTTTAAGGGTGATTTTCTTAATGGATGTGGACCAGCATATCTGTGTGGTGGACTTCAGCCCACAGTAGGAACTCAGACAGGGCGTGTGTGGAGGCGTGAGGGATTCAAGAGATACTCCAAAAGAGAACTCAGGAAAAGATTTAACAATTGCATGTGAGGCATCAGGAGCAGAGATGGGGTGTCGGGTAGTGGGTGCAGAGATGATAGGCTCTGCCTGGAATAGTTTGAGGTACTAGGGGAACTTCTGGGTGGGCAGAAGTAGGGGCTACAGAGCAGGTGTGGGAGACTTGTGACGGGGGGTGGGCGTGGGAGCAAGGAGCCGGCCATACTTGTGATGGGAGGTGATGGCAGGCTCTGTGGCAGCAGAAACTCTTGCTGACATTAACTTACCAGGAAAGGAGTGGAGGACCCGGTAGAGTGGGAGGGGCACTCTTGTCCATGTTAGCCCTTCCTGCTCCCTCTTACCTGAGCCTGGAGCAGGATGGGGGTGGAGGGCTGACAGTCGACCAGGTGGCTGCAGCATGGTCTGTGCCCATAGAGCCCGGGCAGGCTCTTCCCTGCTCCACGGGGCAGGTGGTAACTGGTCAGAGCTTCTCTCCCCACTCGTGCTGGAGGTGAGGTGGGAGGGCAGGTGCTCCCTGATTCTGGACAGGGGTGGAGGCAGTGACAGGAGGGTGGGATGAGCCCCTGGAAATGCAATGCGTGGACCTAGTTTCCACCCCAGTGTGCCACCACCTCGCTGTGTGACCTTGAGTAAGTACCGTTATTTCTCTGAGCTTGTTTATTTATAAAATGGGGAAGAGTTGGCACGAGTTTGAACAGATTTCTCAGGCTCCACCCTGTTCTGAAATTCGGTGATTTCCCAACTAGACTGCATTTACCCTGTAAAGGATGGGGAGAAAAGGGATGGTGAGAAACCTAGTACAGCGTGTGGAGCTGAGCCCACTGGCCCAGCTTGGGCCTGCCTGACCCTGTCTCTGGACAGGATTTCGCAGGCGAGATTACTGGAGGGAATCCTCAGGGGTTCTCACTGTTGTCCTGGGTGCCGCTTCTCAGACAGAGCCACGCTGTCAAGCGCGGCCAGCTGCGCCCTAGGCTGAGGTGGGGCGCAGGCACCCCAGGGTGTGCCCCGGGCGTTGCATGCCCTGGACGCCCAGAAGCGGCAGAGGATGACACTCAAGGGCTGCAGGAAGGCGGGGCCCTGCCGGGGTTAGCCGGAGGATGAGGAGTTCCTGGTCGGGGAAGCCCTCCGGCCGAGGCTCTGGAGCGCCCTCTCCTCGGGCTCTGGCCCTCTCAGCTGGTTATTTCGGACCTGGGGGGCCCGACCGGGTCCTCGGTCCAGAGGAGAGAGCCTAGTGGATCTAGGAGATGCTATTTTTAGCCGCCGCGGCGGGTGAGAGGAGACTATTTATAGATCAAACAGTCCGCGCTCCCTGCGTCAATGGAACCCCGCGTGCGTCACGCGCACAGACATTCCAGGCCCCCCTCCTCGCCCCGCCCCCTCGGGCTCCCCGGCCCCGCGCCTCCCCCTGTCCGCCTCCCGCCGGAACCGCACCGCCCCCCGCGCCCTTGTATGGCCAAAGCTCGCCGGGCCGCGTGCGTCAGTGGCGCCCCCGCCCCTCCCCGTGCGTCACGGAGCGCTTAAGAGGCGGGTCTGGCTCGCTCGGGGAGCCCCAGTGGCGGAGGCTGCAAAAGTTGGGGGAGTGCGCGAGAAGGACTGCGGAGCGCACGAGGGACCAAGCTGCGATTCGGGGCGCTGGTCCCGGGCAGGGAGAGCAGGATCCGGCCGGGTAGGTGCCCCTGCGGGGAGCGTGCATCCTTTCTGGGCCGTGCATGGAGGAGATCGGTGTACGCGCGGGCAGAAAGGGTGTTGTTGGGTCGGCTTGCAGTAGCGTGGTGGGAGTGTAGCTCTGGTGTTGAGGACTGGAGGCTGGAGCGGAATGAGGACCCACATCCGAGTGGAGTCTGCCGAACGCGAAGTGAAATGGTTGGAATGGCAGCAAGGTGGAAGCCGCAGGGGGTTGAGGTTGGTGCCGGGAGTGAGGACTTGTCCAGCAGGCAGCTGGCCTTAGTTCAGTCTCCCAGGGTGCCCAAGTAGGCGCTCGGCATTCTGGACTTGATGCTGACAGGGATATCAGTACAGTGGGGTTCAGAAGGCACAGAGCTCCGGTGCTGCTGGGATCCTTCCAATTCCAGCTAGGATTTGATTTCCAAAAGGATCCCCTCAGGCTGTCAGCCCCTCACCGCTTGCCACAAGTGGGGTGTGTGCGGGTGTGTCGGTGTGTGTGTTTTAAGCACTTTAAAGGCGGTAGTTTAGTTTGGGGGGATTTCCGCTTCGAACTTTTTGCCTGAATTCTGTCAGGACACCTCTGGATTACTGAAGGAAATGGCAAGGCTGCTGTTGGAAAGGTGGAGAGGTGCGTGCTATATGTTAAAATATGTCCGCTGAGAGTCAGGGGTCAAGGTATCTGGAAGCACAGGGCGGATTGTTTTAGCAGTGGCTTGGATCCGGTGAGATAGGTTGTGTGTGTGTGTGTGCGCGCGCTTGCGTGCGCCTATTTGCAGCGATAGATACGTGGGAACGCTTTTCCTTGGAAACCTGCTTGGAAGTTGCTAAGTGCTACCTAAAGGATACTGCCTGTCTTCCATTCCAGCCCTATATGCTGATTGCCTCTGTACCCCCTCCTCCAGTAGTCCCAGTTGGATTTTTCAGGCAGAGGGTAGTCTGAGGCTTGTTCAGCTTAACAGGTGCAAACCACCTTGTTGCCAGGACCTGCCTGAAGCCGGATTCTCCCATTCCCTCCTTCAGCCCCGCCTCTTCCTCCTCCCCGTGGGATGCCCCCACCATGGGGCTAGATGCATCTCCTGTTGCTGAATACCTGCATGGAGGTGTGTGTGTGTGAGTTAGTGGGGGTTGATCCGGATGTGGGACGTCCTAGTGGAGAAACAGGATTTGAATAAGGTTGGAACAAACGCCCAGTCCTGCGTGGCTGCCACCTTCCTTCCTCCACCCGGTCCCATCCCTGCCCAGGCTGTCCTAGTGCAGGCAGACGTGGTTACCCTTATCTGCTGCAGGTACTGTGTGCCTGTGGACAGCACCACTGGACAGGTGGGGCCCGAGTTTTGAGGGGCTCTTTTGTCTGGGTTGATTGCATGAGTAGTGTCAGGCCAGGGGTGGGGTCACCCTGGCCAGGGCTCCCAGGAAGTCAGAGAAAGGCTGGGGTCAGAGGGCTTCCTGGGTGCTTGGCCAGGAGATGGTAACAGTCTTTGACCCATTGCTGTCCCCCTTGATTATGGTACTTTCCATTACAGCTTGATTTCTTAGTTTTGCTTCCTGGATAGGGAAGGTCAGAGTTGTGTAAATCTCACAAATGGCAGCAAGGAGGAAAACTGTCCTGGAGCCTCCTTTGCATGATTTTTGACCAGTCTGTGAATTGAAGGGTCTTCCCTGAATGACATGTCTGTTCCTTCAGTGCCTCAGGATTAGGGGTGTATAACCCCCTTTGCCTGAGCCCCTAGATGCTTCAGGACACAGACATTTAGGGTTAGACCAAGGCAGGTACAGAATGTCTTTGATCCATCCACCGACAGATTCCTTCTTTCTGTATAACCATCTTAAGACTTTTGTGGGACTCCAAGAGTTCTTTTATACAAATAACTAGGAAGCTGGGTGTGATGGCACACGCTTGTAATTGCAGCAGTCAGGAGGCTGAAGCAGGAGTATTGCCACAGCTTCAAGGCCAGCCTGAGCTACACAGTGAGACACTGTCTCAAAACAAATAAATGAACAAACCAGCAGTAGTGCAGAAATTCCTCTGAGGGACTGTCCTTTCTAGACATCCAGAGGGCTGTTCTCTTAGCCCTCTGCTTCCCTCTTCGCTTCCCTCTAGCTTATATGGCCTTTGAAAATATGGCATTGTGCTGGAGATTGAGGCAGGAGGATTGTCATGAGTTCCAGGCCAGCCTGCGCTACATAGTGAGTTCAAGACCAGTCTAAATTATATAGTGAGACCCTGTCTCAACAAAGCAAAACAAACACACAAATGAACAAAAAAACCCCAAAGATCTAGTGCCAGTTACCCAATCCTCTGAGGAGCTGGGGATGGTGAGGAGCCCTGGTTTTCCTTTTTCTTTGCTTCTAGAAGCATACCAGGCAGTAGAGTGGGTGCCCAGGCCAGATGGCAAGAATGGGGTGCATGCAGGATCTGCTGCCTTTGCTCCGCATGCAGGGTGGAGGTGGGGGACAGACTCCAGTGGTTGCACTGCTACTTGGACCACCTTACACAGCTGGACCTCCACTCCCAGCCCCTCTTCTATTCCCAGGATGTCCATCTCCCAAGGCACCATGTGTGTGTGGGGGGGCGGTGGAGAAGATGGGACATGAGGAGGCTGGAGTGTATCTGGAATATTCCCAGGAAGTACCTGATTTGAGAAACAACAAATCTGCTCCTGGGGGCTGGGCTGGGGCTCCTGTGGCTGCCTTTTCCATCCCCTCACCCACGCCTTCCCTGATGAGGGAGGGGCTAGAGGCTGGAAGAACACAGCTTTGCCCTGTTCTAGTAGAGAAATGCTGGCTGGATGCCTTCCGTGGGGTTCCCAGGCTGACTGGGATATGGCTGGCCTTCTGACTGAGCCCACTCAGGCTGGGCCACTGCCCAGGGATTTTGTGGCACATAGGCAGGGATCAGGAATCCCAGGTTCTGGGTTGTGCCCTTGGTGCCTCTGTCCCATCTCTAGGTCACCACCTGGCTGCCCTAGGCCTGTCTTTTGACACTAGGCTTCAGGCTTCACTCACTCTTTTCCTTCTATCCCTTGGTCTCTTCCTCTGTAGAGATGCCCTGTATCCAAGCCCAATATGGGACACCAGCACCAAGCCCAGGACCCTGTGATCACCTGGCAAGCGACCCCCTGACCCCTGAGCTCAGCAAGCCCACCATGGACCTGGCCAGCCCTGAGGCGGCCCCTGCTGCCCACACTGCCCTACCCAGCTTCAGCACCTTCATGGATGGCTATACAGGAGAGTTTGACACCTTCCTCTACCAGCTGCCAGGAACAGTCCAGCCATGCTCTTCAGCTTCCTCCTCTGCATCATCCACGTCTTCATCCTCAGCCACCTCTCCCGCCTCTGCTTCCTTCAAGTTCGAGGACTTCCAGGTGTACGGTTGCTACCCTGGCACCCTGAGCGGCCCAGTAGATGAGACCCTGTCCTCCAGTGGTTCTGACTACTATGGCAGTCCCTGCTCAGCCCCGTCGCCATCCACACCCAGCTTCCAGCCGCCCCAGCTCTCTCCCTGGGATGGCTCATTTGGCCACTTCTCCCCTAGCCAGACTTACGAAGGTCTGCGGGCATGGACAGAACAGCTGCCCAAGGCTTCTGGACCTCTGCAGCCACCAGCCTTCTTTTCCTTCAGTCCCCCCACTGGTCCTGGCCCCAGCCTGGCCCAAAGTTCCCTGAAGTTATACCCCTCTCAGGCCACTCACCAGCTGGGAGAGGGAGAGAGCTATTCCATGCCAGCTGCTTTTCCAGGCTTGGCGCCCACTTCCCCGCACCTCGACAGCTCAGGGATGTTGGATGCACCTGTAACCTCAGCCAAGTCCCGGAGTGGCGCCCCAGGTGGAAGTGAGGGCCGCTGTGCTGTGTGTGGGGACAACGCCTCTTGCCAGCATTATGGGGTCCGAACCTGTGAGGGCTGCAAAGGTTTCTTCAAGGTATTATGCTACCCTGGGCCTGGTGTTCTGTTGGAAGTGGGGACAGGCAAGTCACTTATCCCATTGGGGTCTTTGGTGGGCTTCCTTACCTTCTCTTCCCAGCTAATCCTATCCTGCAGAAAAGGGACAGGCCTGCCAAGTGGGCCACTTTCTTAGGGACCTATAGATGCACGGGCTGGGACCTTTAATTCACCGGGGCAGGCAGGTGCTTAGGGGACTACAGTGGGCTGAGATAAGGGTAGAGGATGCAGGCTGCAGGGGGTCCCAGAGGGTACCCTTGACCAGCTTTTGGTTGTCCTCTCCCCATCCCCCCAGGTCCTGGTGGGAAGGGGCCCCAGGCACTCATGTTCCTGGCATGAGATGAAAGAATCTGGGCACAGGGTTGGTTCTTGAGCACTGGGGGTGGACTTGGGAACAGTCTGTGTATTTGTCCCAGCGCTGGGTGCCTGTTTAGCTTCCCGTCCCCACCCCCAACCCCCTTGCCTTCTCCTGTGGGCCCCAGGGAAGAAACTGGTGGACAGGCTCCTTAAAAAACACAGATGTCTGGACTGCTTGAGGTGTAGGGGGGTCCCTAACCCCTAATCTTGGGCCCAGGGGTCTTCCTCCTGAGGGAGAAGCTGCCCCAAGAACTCCAGGACTTCTCTCTCCCTTCCCCTCCAGCTCTCCCTCCTCTGCCACCCAAATGTTAGAAAAATAGCCATGAACAGAGAGCGCTTTTGTCTGCGTCGTCGGCAGCAGGATCTGGACAGTCCCCTCCCCTGGGCTTCCCCCTCCCCACCCCATACTCTGACAGCCTGTTCCGTGTTGCCCCCCCCAGCGCACAGTGCAGAAAAGCGCCAAGTACATCTGCCTGGCAAACAAGGACTGCCCTGTGGACAAGAGGCGGCGGAACCGCTGCCAATTCTGCCGCTTCCAGAAGTGCCTGGCTGTGGGCATGGTGAAGGAAGGTGGGTGTCGGGACTGGGTAGCCTGAAAGGGTGGGGCAGGGCAGGGAAGGGTTTCCAGGCATCTGCTCTGAAGCCCCACAGAGGAGGGCATGTCTGCCCTTGGGTTCCACTCTCTCCAGACCCTTGGGCCCAGGTGGGAGGCAGCGTCCACCTGCCTGGTTAGTGAAAGAGGTGGTGGTGGGAGCCTTGTAGGGTTCCTCTAGTCCCAGGGGCTTTAGGTCTTGGGTCCTGTGCTTCTTAACAGCAGTGTATATGCACTGCTTGGGCTGAAGGTCTCTTCCTCAAATTCCTTCCTTCCTCACCCCTGCTCAACTTTTTTGCAGTTGTCCGGACAGACAGCCTGAAAGGCCGACGGGGCCGGCTACCTTCAAAACCTAAGCAGCCCCCAGATGCCTCCCCTGCTAATCTCCTTACCTCCCTTGTCCGGGCACACCTGGACTCAGGGCCCAGCACCACCAAACTGGACTACTCCAAGGTGAGGCCCTGCCCATTCCATTCCTACTTGGGGATAGTCACCATGAACATGTGCTTTGTGCATGATAGGAAGGGCACTCCTTCTCGGGCAGTTCATCAGAAAAAAAGGAGCCCCCTCTGGGTTGACCAGACAGAAAGGTGTGCCCGGACAGCCAATTAGAAACACAAGCTCCTAGCTGGGCGTGGTGGCACACACCATTAATCCCAGCACTCGGGAGGCTGAGGTAGGCGAAGCATTGTGAGTTCTAGGCCCGGCTTGGGCTACAATGCGAGCGCAAGATCAGCCTGAGCTACACAGTGCAACCCTGCGTTAAAAAAACTAGGGCTGGGAGTTTGGCTCAGTGGCATAGGCGCCTGTCTGTCAGATGTGAGGTTGTAAGTTCAATCCCCGGTGCTACAAAAAAAAAAAAAAAAAAAAAAAAAGAGAAAGAAAGAAAGAAAAGAAAAGAAACACAGGCTCCTCCCAGGAGCTGCAGCCCTGGATTGAACAGGGGAAATGACAGGCAAGAACCTGGACCCCATCTGGTGCCTGTTCTCACTCCCAGATCTGGCATCCTGAGTGGTGGCTGCTGTGGGCTCTGCCTGCAGTGCTTATCCCTGGGCCACTCTCTAGTTCCAGGAGCTGGTGCTGCCCCGTTTTGGGAAGGAAGATGCCAGTGATGTGCAGCAGTTCTATGACCTGCTCTCCAGTTCTCTGGAGGTTATCCGAAAATGGGCTGAGAAGATCCCTGGCTTTGCTGAGCTATTCCCGGGTGACCAGGACCTGTTGCTGGAGTCAGCCTTCCTGGAGCTCTTCATCCTCCGCTTGGCCTATCGGTGAGCTGCCTGCCATCCTCCCAGCCTCTTCCCTGCTGCTCCCATGAGTGCCTAAGCCCTGACTGCTGTCTGCACCTCTCCTGCCAGGTCTAAGCCAGGTGAAGGGAAGCTCATCTTCTGCTCAGGCCTGGTGCTGCACAGATTGCAGTGTGCTCGTGGCTTCGGCGACTGGATTGACAGCATCCTGGCCTTCTCACGATCCCTGCACAGTTTGGCTGTTGATGTCCCTGCCTTCGCCTGTCTCTCTGCTCTCGTCCTCATCACTGGTGAGTGGCTGGTACCAAGTGGGGTTCTAGGACCTAGGTGTCAGAGTTGACTGGTTCTCAGGAGGGCACTATAGGGGACTTTGAGCAGGCTGGCATCTAATACTTCTTAGGCTCTTACACTGCGGATTGCTGATACCCACTTGTCATGTTGGTGACAAGCACTCGAGAGGGCTCAGCTTCATTTCACTTCAAAGCTGGCCTTTGAATGACCCCAGACTGCCCAAAGTGAATTCATGGGTGCCATGTGTCTGGGTTTTGGTTTGTTTTTAAAACTCTCCCTATCAACTGGGCATGGTGGCACACATGTGTAATCCCAGCATTTGCGATACTGAGGCAGGAGGATCACAGATTCTAGCCCAGCCTGAAATACCTGTAGAACCTAACCTGGACTGTCTAGTGAGACCCTGCCTCAAAAAGATATAAAATAAACTGAAAACTAAAATTAAATATCTGTCAATTACACAACATACAGAAAAGTGCACATATGATAATTTTTCACAAACCACACTTGTATAACCAGCCCCTTATCAAGAAACTGAGCATGACCAGGACTCCAGAATCCCTGCTTGTGCCCTGCTTTGATCACTGCCTCTGCAAGAGGTGGCCACCATTGATTTCCAGCGTGACAAACTGGCCATACCTCTTGGGGACTTTGTTATGTGTAGTTAGGCAGGATGGGCTCTGGTGCTAATTGGAGAGGTATTCAGGTCTCTTATTTTACAAAGAACCAGAATGTACTCCTTCCCGCCCCCCATTTTCACTTAAATTCCTCAGGAGACCTAGCTCTGTAGAACAGAATCAGAGGTATTAGGGCTAGAGAGGAAGTGGTGGGGTCTGAAGTCAGCTGTCCCTGCTGGTGGAGCTAGAACAAGCTTGCTCAACTCTAGACCTCCCCAGAACAGTCTGGAAAAACTCTACCCTAGCCAGAAAACCTGGGTTAGAGTTTTATTTCATTTTTGTGACCTTGGGCAAGTCATTCAAGTTCACTGGGCCAGGTCTCCTCCCTAGGAGTGTGAGGATAATGAGAATCGCATCTCATGAGGCTTGAAAATGGAACATACTCTGGCCAGAGGTCACTGGCCACTCTTGTGGAAGCCTGGGGGAAGCTGGGTCTTCTGGTGGTGGCTGGTCCTTGGCTGGGTGCTGATCCTGCACCCTTCTTGCAGACCGGCACGGGCTGCAGGAGCCACGGCGGGTGGAAGAGCTGCAGAACCGCATCGCCAGCTGCCTGAAGGAGCACATGGCAGCCGTGGCGGGCGAGCCCCAGCCGGCCAGCTGCCTGTCACGCCTGTTGGGCAAACTGCCCGAGCTACGGACCCTGTGCACCCAGGGCCTGCAGCGCATCTTCTACCTCAAGCTGGAGGACTTGGTGCCCCCTCCACCCATCGTCGACAAGATCTTCATGGACACACTGCCCTTCTGACCCTGGCCCCAAGCATGTGTGCACAAGTATGTGCACTCTTACGCCACCCCATGTGCCTTTAGCCCACGGCTCACGGACCCCCAGAGCATCCTCCGGCCTGGGCTTGGGCTGCAGACTGATTCATCTCCATACCTGCTCTAGGAGATTGGCAGGAAGCTCAAGTCCTGGGGAAGGGGAATGCATTCATGGCAGTGACCCCACAGTTTGTCTTATTACCCCAGCCTGGCCCTGGCCTTCATGTTTTTTGTAAGATAAACCGTTTTTAACACATATCGCTGTGCTGTACATAAGCCGAATGCTGCTGTAAATACAGGAAGAGGTTGAGGTGGGGGTTGGGAGGAAGGGATGGGGCCCCTACCAGCCTCCTTCAACTTATTCTCTTCCCATCCTTCTTTCACATGTACATAAACTGTCACTCAAGGAAGAAGACAAATGACAGATTCTGACATTTATATTTGTGTATTTTTCCTGGATTTATAGTATGTGACTTTTCTGATTAATATATTTAATATATTGAATAAAAAATAGACATGTAGCTGAAATTGGGATTGTCTGTCTCTGACATCTACTACAACTACACATATCTGTAACTACATGAGACAGAGTGGCTCTAGGCAGATCTCAGACGTTACCGATTTTTGTTTGTTTGTTTTTGTACTGGTAATTGAACTGGGGACCTTGCGCATGCTAGGCAGGTACTTATGTCACTGAGCTATGTCCCCAGCCCAGATGTTACCAATTTGAACAGGTCTCAGTTTACACATTTATAGAAGGCAGATCATGCTTCACTCATGCTGGTTTCTAACGAGGGGGAAGTTTCTAGGGATTTGATTGAACCCAGACCTCGTCACAATGCTAGGCTATTGCTCTGTGACTGAGCTATACCCTCAGCTCTCTAATTCTTGGTGTCCACATCTGTGAAGAATAGACCCTGCCTCAGAGACCTGTAGGATTAGAACAGTGTTTGTGTTGTGCTTAGCTTGGGAACAGATGGAGAACCCAAAATGTCAGTAGCTGATGTTGCTTGAATTTTGTTTGATCTCCATTCTCAACATCCCCCTCACCCCTGCAGCAGGCTCCATACAGGTGGTATCCCTGGCCTTCTTGGCAAGAAAATTGTTCTGAGACTCTTACCCATGTCTAAGTGCCTCCATATGGGTTCTTCAACCCTTCTGCTAGCTTAACAGTTGCCTAGTCAGCTGGCTTGAAATGCAGCCTCCTGGGCTGTACTCCCCAACGGCAGATTTGTTGAGGGGTGAGGCCCATTAATATGTCCTTTAGCTGCTGTCCAGATCTGGGGGCAGGCTACCCTTTTGGAGCTAGTGGCTCCTCCACTGTGCTGGGTGCCCATCCCAGCCTCATCACTTCCGTTTTGGACCTATAGGAGTCCTTCAGGTAGTACTTTCACACCTGCTCCTCACTACCCCTGGCCCAGGACCTTCATCTCCACTGTGTGGGCCCGGGAAACTGGCTGGGTAGGGCCAGGCCCACTGCATGCGAGTTGAGCACAATAGGGCTTTGCCCTAGAAGCAGGGAGAAGCCAAGGCCTTCCTCAGTAGCCTCCAGCCACATGCCCTCACTTGGGTCCTGGGGATACAGTCCAGCTTCAGCCTTCTGAAGGGCTGGCGTTTGGCTGCAGCAGGGAGAGCAGTGACTGCCGTGCCCAGCAGTGCAGCTGCCCCTCATTGTCCCATACACTTGGTCAGCAGCACCAGCACCTGAAGGGGCAATAAGTAGGGGCTTGCATCCATCTGCTGCTGCTGCCAGAGAAGCCCCTCTTCCTCACAGAGCCTCAGTTTCCCTACCTGTTCCACGTGTGTGGGGGCATTGGTCTCGTGCCAATGCTCTGGTTAGGAACAGAGCTCGCTGGGAACCTCCCACTACTGCAGCTGAACGCATCCCTCTCGCTTTGGGTCACCCTCTTCCTTGTGCCTTTAGCACAGACAGGTATGGAGACAGGGTAGGCCCCTGAGGAAGACAGAAGGACTGCAGTACGTAGGTACTTGGGGTGGTGCCAAGAGCCAGGAATGGGTGGGGCAAAGGAGAATCTTGGTCCTTGGAATTCTCAAAGCACCATTGTGATGATAATAGCTACCAGCTAGCTCCTTTTCATATGTTTACTTCCAGGCTTCAGTAACACGGAATGGAGAAAGCAAGATTATTTCTACCTCACAGGTGGGCACTCAGTAGCATAGTAAAAGCAAGGACTCTGGATCCAGGTTGCTTTAGTTTAAATCTTGGCTCCAGAGCTGGAGTGTAACTCAAGGTAAAGCACATTTGTGCTCAGTGTGCATGAGGCCTTGCGTTAGATTCCCAGCATGCACAGGTGGGCTCACAAATACACACAAAGGAAGTAGAAGAAAATCCTGGTGCTAGCTCTTTAGATTTTTATTTATTTTTTGAGACAGGGTCTCACTTTGTAATTCAGACTGACCTTGAACTTGCAGCAATTCTCCTGCCAAGTACTGGGATTACAGGCACTCGCCACAATGCCTGGCCTGGTGTTAAGTCTTACTAGCTGGGTAATACTGGGCAAATTATTTAACCATTCTGTCCCTTGGTGTTTTTATTAATAAATGAGAAAAAACTATCTTTTTCATAATGTTGCTTTAAAGATTACATGAGTGGATATACATAAAGTGTTTGCAATGGTGCTTGGCATGAAGTAAACACTCAATAAATATTAGCTATTGTTTTGCCAAGAGGGTAATCCAGAGAAAAGGAAGTGACTTTCCCAAGGTTACTTGGTTTCTAAGTAGTGATTGGCTGTGTCTGGCTTCTTAACCACTGGACTTCCTAGCACAGTGCCTTGCAAATAAAAGCTGCATTGGTGGTAGTTCCTCTCCAGGATTCTGGCAATTGGGGTATAGTGCAGTGGTGGTGGGGCTACCCCTCCAGCCCCACCCTGCCCCACCCAGCTGGAGGCTGGAGGCAGGTCCTTTCTTTCCACTCAGCAACTGGAGGAACTGGCCTCCAAGTCTTGCTAGGGGCCCCTGAGTGCGAACAAGGGGGCATTGAGCCTGGTGGGACCTCACAATGGCTGCTCTGTCCCTGCTGGCCGGGGGCTGGGCCCATTTCCGACAGGGACAATAGTCAAAAGGCAATGACGCCGTCAGGGCCTGGAATCCCGGGCGGGATTTTCCAAGGCCTCAAAGCCTGCTGTTTGTCCTCACGCGCAGACCCAGGAAGCCTGCCTCCCTGTCTCCCCACCCCACCCACGCTGGGCACTGTGCCCAGAGGCCCTGGACCCCTCTTTGGCCTTGAGATGCCACCATGACTCAGGAGGGAGGTCTGGGGTCTAGGTAGGGAGGGGCACTGCATACCCTGGGGTCTGTGCCCATGGCCCTTCTCAGGGGTTTGAGGTGGAGAAAGCTGTTCCATATCTGGGCACTAGCCACCATGTCTTAGTCATGGAGGAAGGTGGTGAAGGTCAGCCTCCAGGAGGCTAGGAGATTCTGAAGGTCACAGGCAAGTATGCTGTGATGCAACTGCACTGTCTATGTGGTCCATGCTGTATCTAGCATGCTCAGCTTCATGGCAGCAGCTAGTGGCCCAAGAAGATGGTGTATGTCTATAATCCCAGTACTGGGGAGGTTGAGGTAGGAAGATCACTTCAAGTTCAAGGCCAGCTTGGATTACATAGTGAGTTCAAGGCCAGCCTGAATTACAGAGAGACCCTGTTTCAAAGAAAAAAAAAAAGTTTGAGCCCAGTCCAAATTAGGAAGATCCTGTTCTCGAAAACTCAAAATAAAAATAAAATAAAATAAAATAAAATAAAAAAACCTCAAAAGGGCTGGGAATGTAGCTCAGTGGTAGAGTGCTTTCCTGGCATGTAGGAAGTCCTGAGTTCAATTTCTAGTACCACAAAAATCAACACACACACAAACCAAGAGGAAACCCTGAGAGGGCCTGTCAGAGATGACAAAACGTTTGTGGTAACTGGATGGTGAGCCATGATGGCCTTCAGCTGGGTTGCCCTCCTGCGAAAGCTGGGCCGGAGACTCCACAGAAGATTTAAGCTTAGAAATCTGGATGAGCGTCAGCCTCTTCCCCACAAGCCCCGGGCCTCCTCAGGGGCCCAAGCTGAAGGGGTGAGTGAGCCTCTGTCTACCCAGCTTCCAACCTGCAGCCGCACATCCAGCAGCTTTTCTGGCCTCACCAAAGCAGCCACGGCTCAGCCTCAGGCTGTGGGCTCTGCCCGAAACTCTGCCTCTAGCCCTGCTCCAGCTGCAGGCTCTCAGGCTTTTGCCCAGACCGTGGGCCTCTGGTAAGGGTAGATTTGGAAACCTCTGGCCCCTACAGTGGGAACAGGAAAGAGTCAGTGCCAGGTTGAGTTTTGTAAAGGCCCCTCGCTCCTCAATGTTTCTTGCCTCTTCTGAGGGCAGGAGGCTTCCCAGCTGACTTCAGAGCTGGACAGGGGCTTGGGCACTACCTTCTGCCTGCCTCCTACCACCCCGCACCTGGTTCCCTCTTGCCTCCTGCAGAGCCCTGACCCTGACACAAGCTGGGGGGCACTTGAGGTCTTCTCAAGGTCTGACCCAGGCGCTGGCACTGTCCAGACTCAACTTGGGACCATAAATCAGACTCAGCGAGGCCACGAAGGCTGGGGGTGGCAGCTGGGCCAGGGAGGGGAGTGCGGGGGGGCCCTGTCCTGGTACATGCTGCGTTAGCAGGGAGCAGTGCCCAGCTGCAAGCTAGGCGGGCAGGGTGCTGACTGGTGCCGCCCGCTTAGCCTGGTGTCCCCACCCAGGGAGCCTAGCTTTGGGGCAGCCAAGTAGGAACCCTGGACCCTAAACCAGAGAGTCTGAGGTAACTAAGACACTATGAGGATAGTCAGAGACATCGCCTGCCCTGCAGGAAACCAGGGACAGATAAACAACCCTCAGGGCTAGCTAGCTACAGACCCTCCTCTACCAGGGTGGATAACCACCATTCCCCTTTGCAGGGACAGTCACATAGAATCCTTTACCCCAAGAATGACAGATAAACACACCTCCCAAAGGAACACATACACAGCCCTTGCAGGAAGAGACAGTCTCCCTAGGGACACATACACAAAAATAAAGCCCCACCCCCACCTCAACAAGGCTAGACAAACACAGACGTTCCCTGAGCACGCAGAGCAGATTTTCCCTAACATGGAGGACAGATCCCCAGATCCTAGCAGGACAGAAGGTAGACATGCAATCCAGCCTGGACTAGGGCTAGAGGCTGCCTGATGAGGTTAACAGGTTGGGGCTGGGAGGCACCTCTTTCTCACGCCCTCTGCCACTTTCTCTGCTTTCTCTTCCACCCAGCCATTTCCTCTGCCACAGAGGGCGGGGACTGGGAGTGACATCCTAGAAAGGGTGGGAGGTGGAGGAGACCCTGCCTAGGATCTCAGGGGCAGAAGTCAAAAGGAGACAGCTGGTCCTCTTTGTCCCTGCAGCCTGGCCCTCGGCTGGAGGGTCAGCAGACAGGGTGCTGGCTGCCTATCCAGCCAGGCTGGCCATCAGGAGCCCCTGGCCTGACGTCAGTCCCACTCATTGTTGTTTCTGGGACTTGAGTCACTCCCTGTGACGCCACTGGGGTCAGCTCTGGAGCGGCTGGGGTGGCCTTCAGGGCCAACTTTGGGGCTTAGCTCTCCCCTGGGTGCATCCCAGGATGAGGTGGGGCTATCTGAGGCCACACTCACCAGGCAACGTCAGCTGAATACTCCCAAGGTCTTGAGTTGGCCTTCAAGGTCCTCCACAGGCCTCTCTCTGCAGGCGTGGCTAAAGAGAGCCCTGGTGAGTGCTGTCTGCCCGGCTGGCTGGGGCTCCAGCCTCTGGCTGAGAAGTGCTCCATTCCCTCTCTGCTATCCTCTCAGGCCTGGGAACCCTGATCCCCCCTCAGCCTTCAGGGAGACCTCTCCCTCCAGCCTTACATTTCCTTTCTCCAGAAAGTCTTCCCAGAAAGAGCCCCTGAATAGCTCCTTCTTCCTGGAACCCCAGCCCCCTCCCCTGCCCATCAGGCTGTTGTCCTGTATTCTCTGCAGCCCAGCTGCTTTACTTCTGGTGCCCAAGCACTTCCTAAGTTGCTGGGAGCAGGGTTTGGGACCCTTCCTTGCTATAAATGTGTCACTTTTCCATCACACCATGTCTCTGGGATGACAGCAGCCATCCTGGTGGTCTCTTTCCCCCAAAGAATCTACTGTCATTTATTTCATACCACTTGTTAGGTTTTCTGGCCCAGTGTAGCCCCTGGTTCATTTCTTCTATAAGACTTGGAGCTTCCAGAGGGCTACAACTGTGAGCTGTTCTGCTGGTATTACAGGTATTACAGGGGCCTAGCACACACACATTTATGTATGTTTGCCATGAATGAATAAAGGAACAATTATTATTACTATTGTTTTGAGGCAGAGTCCTCCTGTATAGCCCAGACTGGCCTGGAACTCAGGATCCTCCTTCTTTAGCCTCCCAAGTGCTGGGATTACAGACATGCACCCCAACACATCGCAACAATTGCATTTTGATTATTATGGGTAAAGGTTTAGGATGGGAAAATTCACCTTAATAGTCTCACACTTTTTGGCCAAGACCCTCTCCCCAACCCGAAGACTCAGATGGGAGTAGGATCCTGTATTTGAGTTTCGATAAGAACTGCCCTGAAAGAATTTAGGGAAGTATAGGCAGTAGGGCTTGACCACCTGGTGAGACCAGACAGGCAAGAAGATACTAGCACAAGGAAAAGCTATATGGGGAGGATGAGTTTTGGAGTAGGGACAAGGCTGGGTGTGGTGGTGCACCCCTGTAATCCCAGCACTTGGGAGGCTGAGGCAGGAGGACTGTTGGGAGTTCAAGATCAGCCTGGGCTACAAAGTGAGCTCAAGGCCAGCCTGAACCGCATAGCAAGACCCTGTTTCAAAAAGACAAAAACAAAACAAAACAAAGAACACAAACAAACAAAAAAACCTAGTGGAGCTGGGCATGGTAGTGCATGTTTGTAATCTCAGTACTAGGGAATTCAAGTGTAGCCTGGGCTACATATCTGAGTTTAAGGTAAGACTGGACTATTTAGTAAGATCCTGTTTTAAAAAACAAAAAGTTGGCTGGGCATGCTGACATATGCCTATAAGCCCAGCATTTAGGAGGCTGAGGCAGGAGGATCGCTGTGAGTTTGAGCCCAGCCTGGGCTACATAGTTAAGTTCAAGACCAGGCTTAAGGGCCAGGGATATAGCTCAGCAGCATAAGTGCCTGCCTGCAAGCACAAGGTCCCAACTTTGATTCTCGGTAAAAAACAAAAAAACAAAACAAAAAAACCCCAGTCTTAATTACATAGTGAGACTCTGTCTCAAAAATAAAAACAAGAGCCAGGCGTGGTGGCACATGCCTTTAATACCAGCACTCCGGAGGCTGAGGTAGGAGGAGGGTTGTGAGTTCAAGGACAGCTTGGGCTACAACGTGAGTGCAAGGCCGGCCTGAACTACATAGTGCAACCCTGCCTCGAAAAACTAGGGCCGGGAGTTTGGCTCAGTGGCTTAAGCGCCTGCCTGGTAGGCAAGAGGCTGTGCATTCAATCCCCAGTGCCACAAACAAACAAACAAAACAAAACAAAACAAACCCCCAAAAAAACAACAACAAAAGAAAAACAAAAAAACACCACCACCATCACCAAAATGAAAAACTGGGGAAAAAGAAAACAGCATGGTGGTGCATACCTCTAATCCCAGTGCTCAGGAAGCCTGAAGCAGGAGGATCACAAGTTCCAGCCCAGCCTAGACAATTTAGCAACCTAGTGAGATCCTGTCTTTAAAAAAGGGGGCTGGGGATGTAGCTCATTGCAAAGGTCCTGGGTTCTATCCCCAACACAGTCCTACCCCCCATAATGGAACAAAGAAAGAGTGGTTGTGTGCTTGGTGAGTAATTAGTCAAGGACTTCAGAGACAGAGAACTAAGAGGACACATACACACACAGGAGGGAAAGATTTAGTATAAGAAGGCCGACACATCCCAAGATCTGAAATCAGCAAGTGGAGAGCCAGCAGAGCTGATGGTATACCTCCTGTCTGAATGCAGGTCCTTCAGACCCAGCAAGAGCAGGGAAGGACTAATGTCCTAGCCCTACAGCAGCCAAAGAGACTTCCCTTTATCCACAGGAGAGTTGGGCTTTTTGGTCTATCAGGCTTTCATCTGATTGGGTGGGGCCCACTCACACTGGAGAGGGCCACCCACTTTGCTCAGTTTACCAATGAAAAGGTTAATCTTATCCAAAACATCCTCATAGACACACCCAGAAGGTCTGATCAAATGTCTGGGTGCCTTATGTCCCAGTCAAGTTGACACATAAAATTAAGCATTACAGCAGATCACTGCATTTAACTGAGATTTCGTTATCTGTAAACTGGAGGCAGAGTTAGAAATCATCACAGTAGTGACTGTGAAGGGCTGGCAGTAATGACTAGAAAGGCTTGATGATGATGATGATGATGACGATATCAGGATGGTGGCAGCAAGAGGCTTGAGACAGTGTGTCAGTGTAGGTAGAGGTCAGTCATTCTCCTCACTCACTGGCAGGATCTGGGGGTTGGACCCTGGTTCCTCTTCAGTACAAGGGTTAAGCTCTCTGGGTCCCCATACCCCTTTCGCTTCTCACAGGTTTTGCCTCTCACTAGTTTTCTCCTGATAGGCTCCTAGTTTTATGGGTGCACTGGAGAGGTAACTGGTCTGTAGGGCGAGCATTTGTCTCTCTTTCTCGGGGGAGTCCCTGGCTGCCCAGTGAGAGGTACTCCTCCCTGGAACAGAGGCAAGGGCTGAACAAGAACAGATTCAGGAAGGAAAGGGTATCAGGAACAGATGAGGGGAAGAAGGCCAGCAAGAGGGGATGGTGTGCAGCTGGGTTGGGAAGAACAGGTGGGAAGAGGGACCTAAAGGGTGGGGTGCTGCAGCCAGCTGGTACTGACACTTAGGAGCCTATTGCACCCCTGATGATAAAGATGCAACCATTGAGCCAGGTATGGTGGTATTCACCTGTAATCTCAGGACTCTATGAGGCTGAGGTAGAAGGATTGCAAATTAGAGCCCAGTCAGGGCATTCTGGTGACTTAGTGAGACCTTGTCCCAAAATAAAAATTTATTGTATGGTATGGTATTGTATTCTATTCTATGGCACCGGGGATTGAACTCACAGCTTCATGCCTGCCAGATAGGCGCTTATGCCACTGAGCCAAACTCCCGGCCCTAGATTTTTGAGGCAGGGTCGCACTATGTAGCTCAGGCCAGCCTTGCGCTCCCATTATAGCCCAAGCAGGCCTCAAACTCACAATGCTCCTCCTACCTCAGCCTCCAGAGTGCTGGGATTAAAGGCATGTGCCACCACGCCCGGTTTAAAAATACTTTTTAAAAGGTTCATAGGTTAGGGGAAAGATCTTGGGTTCAATCCCCAATCCTGGGCAAAATGATGCAATAATTTAGTCAGTTCAGACTCTGAATTCAGCGATATCATGTAGGTTGAAATTGGTATGGTAAGGGCCAGGGATTTAGCTCAGTGGTCTAAGCGCCTGCCTGGCAGGCATGCGGTTGTGGGTTCAATCCCCGGTACAAAAAAAAAAAAAAATCTACAAAGAAATTGGTATGGTAGAAAGTTGACAAAAATGCTACATATCAAGCTGGGCATGGTAGAGTCACCTGTAATCTCAGCACTTGGGAGTGGAGGCAGAAGGATTGCCAAGAGTTTGAGGCCAGCTTGGGTTACACAGTGAGTTCAAGGGCAGCCTCGGCTACATATGGAGACCCTGTCTCAAAAACAAAACAAAACAAAACAAACACTACAAATCAAGGGACTTCCCTATTAGATGTAGGTCAGCACACTACTAGTGAGTGGGCTACACAGTGGAAAGTGATAGTGTACAGGGAGGCTGCTGCTGGAAGTCAAAAAGGGAATTTGTTTGTTTGTTTTTTGAAATAAGGTCTTGCTAGGTAGTTCAGGTTGGCCTTGAACTCACTATGTAGCCCAGGCTGGCTTTGAACTCGAGGCGATCCTCCTACCTCAGCCTCCCCAGTGCTGGATTACAGGCATGCACCACCACATCATGTTTAGATCATGCCCTTTTCGTGCCACTCAATAAATGTTACCTGTGTTACTGTTTTGGAAGATAAAGTGTGTTAGGAAAAAGAGGCATTTTAATCCTCAAGTTAAACAACTCAAGAGTGCTCCCTGTTGGAGGGAGAATGCTAGGCACTGTCAGCTAGCAATTGCCAAATTCATCTGCCCTGCTTTACAATCTGTGTGGCGAATCAATCATGCTCCGAGGCAGTTACATAGCAGTAACATATTCACTGAACACTTCATGGGTCACAAAGGACTTATATTTGCATTAACGCTTGGGATTCTCACAGCAGCTGCCCCTTTATAGAGGAAATCAGAAAGGATGAATGATATCAGAGAAGCAATGACCAAATTACAAGCCTTACAAGAACTGTCCAGATTGGGCACGGTAGAGCACCAGGTAGTGCCACAGTATAAAGATAATCCTCAGAAAGATTAAGCCCCTGTCTCCAGTACCTTTGAATGGGCTGAGGAGGGTCAGGGATCTTTCCCATTAAGTATGTTGGACAAGTCCACGCTTTTGCCACCCACTCGGCGTCACGCAGCCATACCGGTGTGCGCTCTTCTCAGGATTCTTGTCTATCTAAATGGTTATGCGCCTGAATTTATGGCGATCTGTGCCTTTTGCCAGAGTCCGGGATCACGTCCTTCGGAAGAACCGATTCACCGCCGAGACACCTTTCCGCCAAGGGAGGCAGCGCAGAGCCCATTTAGCCCCTCTTTCCTTCCAGTCTCTATGGCGGAAGTGAGTTGCTCCAGCCAAAACAAGTCTCGCTGGTGGGAGTGAGTGGACTCATCCAAATAAGGGAGATACTTCCTACCGTAAAGTCTTAAGGTCCGAGAAATAATCAAGAAAAAAAGAAGCACCAAAGCTTCTGAGCAGAACATGAACATGAGCGTACCATCCGATGAGTTTCCAGACGCTGTGGGCAGCGGCAGAGGCGAAAGGCCTCGACAGAGCCCGGCGCTCCCCAGCCGAAGACCGCAGGTGGCACGCTCCTACACGTCACTCGCCCGGGTGGGGCGAGGCTTCTGGTCCCTGCTCTGCTGTTGCCGCGGTGGTCTGGCCTCTGAAGTGGCGTCTGTGTCGTGGCCCACTGGTTCCAGACCTGAGTTCGAAGAGGTAGGAGACCGTCATAACCGTCTGCCCTTCTTCCTGTGCGGGTGCGGGTACCTCCAACCGCGGTGGGCCTAAAGGAGCGCCTCGCCCCCCTGAGTTAGGTTAGGCTCAGCGCAGGGCGCCGCCCCCGAGAAGTCCGCTCTTCCGGGGTTCCCCGGACTGTGGAGGTTCGTGGACAGCGGCAGGGGGCAAGTGACTTTGGGGGAGGTCTTCCTGCGTTATGTCCCAGGTTTCGCCGTGGAACTCAGTAGTCTTCTGTCTTTGTTTTAGTCCATTTCTCGCCACTCAGCACTCGCGCAAAGTTTGCAAGCGTGTCTGCGGAGGTCGTACCACAGCTGGAGGAGAAAGGGCGATCGAGCCCGAGTGACCCGCGCTCCATCCTAGACGCGTAAGGTGGGGAAGAGGGTGTTTTGAGTTTCAGTCACACTCCAGTCAGCCTCTGCCCCTTGCAGGGACCTCAAGGACGAGATTTTCCAGGCCTTGCACTCCATTGGCCATCGTAGTGCGGTGACTGGACAATCAAATGCTGCTACTCTGGGAAGAGGCTAGGTGGGTCAGGCCTGACTTCCTTGGGGAGTGGGTCCTGGAATAACACTGAGACTAAGGGAAAATCCTGAACTTGGGGCCAAAGTGGGGAGGTATATGGCCTGTCTAAAGGTTTGTGGGGGATCGAGAAGGGGAAAGTTAAGGAGGAAAGAACTGGACTAGAGCTGGGAATCTCTAGGTGGGAAACTAGTGGGATAGAGTTAAACTGGAGGGCAGGTATGGGCAAGAAAGTCATCTCATCCTTGATGAAAGAGAAACCAACACAACAACTCTTAGAAAGACCTGGAATTCCTGGGTCAGAATACATGGTATTAGGTACTGGGAGAAGAGAAGTGACATCAGGTAGGCATGTTTATGGTGACTGAGGACCTTTAACTTGTAGAATGGGTGAGGAAGTGACTCTGGCAGAATAGCTGCCTCTAAATATTTTGTAGAAAGACTGATTTCGTGTGGCTTCAGATATCAAAAACTCACTTTTTTTTTTTTGGTGGTACGGAGGATTGAACTCATGACCTTGTGTTTGCCAGGCAGGTGCTTACACTGCTGAGCTAAGTCCCCTGCCCAAAAACTCACTGGTTTGAAGCATGACATGGAGTAACTGAATAGAACTGTCTAGAGATGAAATAGGCTTTTCTTTTTTTTTTTTTCTTGGTAAATTTATTTTCTTTTCCTTTAGGTATTTTTTAAACTTTTTTTTTTTTTTGTCTTTTTGAGATAGAGTTTCACTGTGTAGTTCAAGCTGGCCTTGAACTTACTTTGCAGCCCAGGCTGGTCTTGAACTCACAACGATCCTTCTGCCTCAGCCTCCGCAGTGCTGGGATTACAGGCGTGAGCTGCCATGCCTAACTTTTGTTGTTTTTTTGAGACAGCATCTCTCTGTGTGTAGTTTAGACTGACCTTGAATTTACTTTATAGCCCAAGCTGGTCTCAGATTCACAGTGATCCTTTTGCCTCAGCCTCTTGAGTGCTAAGATTGCAGGTGTGTGCCACCGTGCCCATTTTATTTTATTTTTTTGCAGCACCGGGGATCAAACTCACAACCTAGTTACGCCTGCCAGACAGGTACGTAAGCCACTGAGCCAAACTCCCAGACCTAGTTTTTTGAGGCAGGGTCACACTATGTAGCTCAGGCTGATCTTGCGTTCACGTTGTAGCCCAAGCCTGCCTCGAACTCACAGTGCTCCTCCTACCTCAGCCTCCCAGGTGCTGGGATTAAAGGCGTGCACCACCACGCCCAGCTACTATGCCCATTTTAAAGATGGGATAGTCTTTTGTGAGAAGCAGTGAATTTCCTGTCAGGAGCACTTTGCAAGCTGAATATAAACTTGGCTGTTCCTCTAGGCTTTTCTTCCCTGCTGTGTCTTGGCACTGAGGGCATGCTAGGCAAGCACTCTGCTGTTGAGCTAGATCCCAGTTAGGAGTACTAAGCTGTGGTTCTCAGGTCTCTTTACCTTCCCACTCTTTCCTGCCACTGCTGTAGTGTGGCCTGGCATTTTCTCTAGGCAATAATAGCATAATAATGAATTACAGCAGCTAATGCTTAGCAAATGTTCAGTACTTGCCAGGTTCTGCTTTCAGTTGTTTACATATGCTAACTCATCCATTCCCTAAATAATCCTTTCGAGATAACTGTTATTACTGTTTTCTTTTATAGATGGTGAAACTGAGGCACATTTGTTAAGCAGCTTGACTAAGATAGGGAGTAGTGGCAGAGCTGGAATTCCAATTTAGGCTAGCTCTGGCTTTTGAATCATTGTTTTTGACCAATATATTGTGTTTTACATATATTTGTTTCTTTTCTTTTTTTTTTTCTTCATATTTTTGAGACAAGATCTTGCTGTGTAGTCCAGGCTGGTCTTCCATTGTGTAGTCCACAGTGGCCTCAAACTCACAGTGATCCTCCTGCCTCTGCCTCCCAAGTGCTGGGTGCATGTATTTCTTTAACTAATGCTTGCCACATTTCCATGTTTTGTTTTTATTTTTTAATTTTTAAAATTTTTTTGGTACCAGGAATCGAACTCACGACCTTGCGTTTGCCAGGCAGCTGCTGTGCCACTAAACTGTATCCCCAGCCCTATGAAGCCCTTTTAATAAAAAGAAAAAAAAAAAAGATTTAGGAGAACTGGCATTCAGACTCAGGACTGCGAACATGGAAACTCCCCATATTCTGGACCTCACTGTCCCACACCTGATTGTGTTGCCTCTGTAACTGTCACAACTGTAGTGATCTCTAAGTGGTTTTCTTGTCCAATCTCTTTGCCTTAAATCATCCATTTTTATGCTGGAGTCTGGATGACCCTAGAAATGTGTGGGATTTGATGTGTATTATATGTACTGTTCAGGTTTTATGTTTGTTTTTGTTTTTGTTTTTTTTTTTTTTTTTTTTTTTTTTTTTTTTTTTTTTTTTTTTTTTTTTTTTTTTTTTTTTTTTTTTTTTTTTTTTTTGCGGCACCGGGGATTGAACTCACAGCCTTGCGCCTGCCAGGGCAGGCGCTTAACCCACTGAGCCAAACTCCCGGCCCTGGTTTTTTGAGGCAGGGTCGCACTATGTAGCTCAGGCCGGCCTTGCACTCGCGTTGTAGCCCAAGCCGGCCTCGAACTCACAATGCTCCGCCTAC
>RJWM01019395.1:0-38138 GCA_004363535.1 Dasyprocta punctata
GCAGTACTAATTTACATTCCTGCAAACAGGATGGAAATATTCCATTTCTCTGTATCTTCTCATCACATGTTGTCATTAGGCATTTTTGTAATAGCCACTTACTGGGCTGAGGTAAAATCTCATTGCAGTTTTCATTTGTGTTTCACTGATGATTAGAGATGCTGTACATTCTTTCCCATATAGCTATTGTCATTTATATGCCTCCTTCAGATAAATACTTATTTAGACCTACTGCCAATTTGCAATTGCCTTATTTGTTTATTAATTTATTTATTTTGCTGTTGAATTTCTGCAGCTCTTTATATATTCTGGATAATAACACCTTATCAAGCTGTGGTATGGTCAGTGTTTTCTCCCCTTCTTTATGTTGCTTTTGACTCTGTTAATTCTACAGAAGATTTTTAACTTGATGTAATACTGTTGTCATGATTTACTCTTGTTTCTCATGTTTTGGGAACTTATCCATAAATAGGTTTTATCCGTTCATTCATTCAGGGCTCTAAAGTCTTTCACCTATGTTCTCTCTCAGAAATTTCATAGTTTCAAGCATTACACTTAAATATTAACAGTAGGTTTTATATATTGAGTTGCCTTTTGTAACGAATGACAAATAGGTTCTAGTTTTATTTATCTACATATAGATGTCCAAGGTTTCCAGCATCATTTCCAGAAGACTGTTCTTTTTTAAATGTGTGTTCTTTGTACCTTTGTTATAAATCAGTTGGATGCAGAGGCATTGGCTTATTGCTAGGCAATTTATTCTGTTCTCTTGCTCTTTGTGTGCATTATACCAATACTATGCTGTTCTGATTAATTTCTTATAATAATAGGAAGCATTATAATACATCATTTTAATTACCACAACATTGCACATTGTGATCTTGTGATATATGCAGTGCGATGCAATGAAGATTTTCTTATAAGAGAAACAAGATGCAGAACGTAAAATCATGGGGCTATAAAGTACCTGAATATATTTAGCATTGTAATTTCCTATTGATTATTTTATCATAGTCAACTGAAAACATGAGAAGGTAGTTTTGTAACACATGCTTGAAATGTGTCTCCTAGAAACACTTGATTTTCAGCAATGGGTTGCAAATGAGTATAGTGAAATAAATTTTCATGCAATTATCAACAAAGCTGAATGTTCATTTCATTTTCTTCACTGATCTTGAGACCAGAGGTAGTTATCGGGACAGTATAACCATATGTGCAAATTAGAGCATTTAAATCCCATTTCCACCATTTGCCTACTTTTCAACTTTTGTGTATTTGAATTTTCTCCTTCATTTTCTCACACACAAAATAGACATAATGCTACACACTTTCTCGGCAGTTGTGAATATTAATTAAGATAATTAATTGAGTAATCTGGGCAGAATTATGAGCATAATGCCTTAAATAACAATGATCTCAGAAATGATGACTATTAAAATACTTGCTTCCTTTTCTCTTTTTTCTACAATGTGTCTCTGCCAATAATATGATAATAATATTGAAATGTTTCATTTCACTGAGTGTTCATCTTCAGTGGAGGAGAATGGCAAAGAGCTTGAAAGAACTCCAGAGAGTTCAGGACACAAATAGATTGGATGTGAAGATAACCTTTCCTCTTTCTAACCTCTATAGACTTGATCTAGTGAATTAGCTTTTCTAAAACTGTTTTGCCCGTAAAATTCATGCAATAATGCCTAATTCTCACAACTGAAAGTAAACAATGTGTTTAAAAACTCCAACAATTGTTAAACTTTAATAGGCAGTCAGTTAACATCAGTATTCTTCTTTTTTTACAGTTTTTATCTACACTGTATGTATTAAATATATAGGTAAATGTGCTTTCAAACATGAATACAAACATTCATACACATAGCTTTCTGCATGTGTCATAATCTAGAACTTCTTGTATAATTAATTAATAGCTTTCAAAACCATTTTTAGATTCTTTGAACTAAAGGTAAATAAAGAAGATAAACGTCAGTATTTCAAAGCAAGTACAGTAAAAACCTTGGTTTGTGAGCACAATTTGTTCCAGAAAGGTTCCTATAATTCAATGTACTTGTGTATCAAAACAAATTTCCCCATAAGAAAGAATAGAAACTCAAATGAGTCACTTCTAAACCTAAAAATATTCATATAAAAATGATCGCAATACTGTCATATAATACAAAATAGTAAAGAAAAGACAAAATATAAAGAAAAATGAATTAACTTGCACTTGCCTTTGAAAACCTTTGTGGCTGGTGGGAGAGAGATGAGAGGAGGATAATTGTTTAAGACGATTTCGCCATCACTGATAGAATCACTGATATCTATTGGTGCGATGGAATCCTTTTCTTTTCATGCAATTTCAGCAAGGAAGCTATTCAGACACACTTACATTTGCCTTCTTTTGAGGATTCACAAAAATGTGACTCGGCATTATTGTTAAACAGATTCATCACTCACAATGCTTCAGCCTGGTGCTTTTCTACAAAATCTTGCACTGTTTCCCGTATTCTACATGTCTCCCTACTATCATTTGAAGTGAGAGAATCCTCCACCTTTTTCTCCTCCTCCCCTGAAGATAGCGTCTCCTCCACGACTTGTTGCTCTTGGGAATTGATCATTCACAATCCTGCAACAAGAAAGAAAGGGGGAGATGGGAGAGGGAGTGGGAGAGACAGAGGGAGAGAGACAAAAGCCACTGGATTAGTTGTGAACATGTGATCTTTGGCATCACATACTACTAGTATTACAAGACATCCTTTTTTTATCAATTTAAGAGTCATTAGAAATGTTTGCTTGTCTGGTGGAACACTCACAGTACACGTTAATTCACAATTCGAGGTTTTGCTGCATATAAATTTAAAACATGAAATTGTACATCCTTTTGTATGGTTCATCTTTTTGGAATTTTACAGTCTTACCAATTGATCATATTGTACTTAGGGAATGTTATAAGGTTTTTAAAAAGGTTCTTTACTAGTTTGTTTAAGGATAGACAAGATCCAGATACAGAACAGACATCAGGATATTTTTTCAGAGATCAAAAAATACATGCTAACAGCAAAATTATTTGGAGAAAAATAAGGCAAATACAGCTTCCTAGTATTGCCCAAGACAGAGGTAAACATTGCACCCTTATTGGTCATCTAACATATTCAAACTCTATAAAAGAAAATTACTTGCTATTTACTTGTAGCTGTTTTAATTACATTTATTCACTTGGGTTAATTTGTAAGTTCCTTCAGGGGTGGGTACTTGATAGAGCAGAATAGAGTCCATGAGTTCTGGTTCTCCATGAGTAATTGTTCTATTCTCTGGACACTCATTTCATAAAGGGAGACTTATAAAACATAAAACAGAGATATAAAGAAAATTGATTCAGAGCTGGATGAGCACATTTAGAATAGCACTTAACATAATATCCATTAAAGTTATTTACAAGTAGCAAGGCAAGTTGAAATGCAAGTTTTTTTTTTCCTACTGCTTTTGTTTCACTTTATTTTATTTGGTTTGGTTTGGTCTGGTAAATAGATGTAGGTGGTTGCTATGTCTAAACCAAAGATGAATAAGCATTTCTGAAGTCAGAATTCTTACAATCTAGACAGAAATTCAAGTATGAGCTAATTTCAATTTAATATGAGAAGCAGCATCATAACAATGTACATTTGATAACACAACCACAAAGGACTGGAACTGGGAAATAATATTTCTGTTCTCGTGCATTTTCCTTCCAAACCCTGGAATGAAGCATTACATTAATCTACAGTAGCAGAGATGCCATTGGAATGCCTGGATATCAGCAAATGGAAAAATCAATCCTGTCATTAAGGAAGTCATATATTTGTTGAAAAAAAATGAAAATGAGTCAATCTTATATATAAAGAAAAGCACAGAAAAAATTGTAAACAGAAGGAAGAGATTTGAGAAAACCAAGTTAGAAATAGGCAGACATATCTCGGAAAAACCCATAACATTTTTGCTGCTGGAGTTCATTAGTTTTCTCCTTGCTACTACAGATTTGTGCAGCTTTCACATCTTAATTCAGTGCAAACCCATTAGCTCAGGTTTCTAGGTATAGATCGGAGCCTAGGTATAGCACAGCTCAGAATTTCAGCTTGCCAGAATTAAGGTGTCAATGATCTGTGTTTCTTTGTGGAAGCGCTAAGGCAGTGATGGTGAACCTATGGCACGCGTGCTGCATTGGGCACGCAGAGCCCTCTCTCGACATGAATGCCAAGTGTATGAGTTGTGTTTTCTGAACTAAAACTTCGGTATTCAGGTATAATTGCAGTGCTGGCACTTTGAGAGAAATAAGCGGATTTTGGGCTGCAGTTTGGGTACTCATCTCTAAACAGTTCTCCATCACTGCTCTAGGGAAAAATGTGTAAATACATAGAGAATCTTGATTAAATTTAATTTTTGGAGCTTTTTGAACTAAGATACATAATTTTTTTAGTGGTTGCCAATCAAAGGGCCACATTCTGCTTCAGACAGGATGCCCATTTCCTTTCTCATGCTTTCCAAACAGCCTGTATCACAAATCCCCATCTGGCACAAAATCTATTCATATTTTACTTCTTGGAGAAGCCACACCTCTGCCTCTATCCAGAGAAATTTCTGTTTTCAAGGTCTTATGTGGTTGGTTTCCACCCATCTGGATAATGCACACTACTTTCCCCACCTGAGTATTTAAGCTTAACTATATGTGCGAAGTCTCTTTTACTCTTGGAATATAATATAACCACAAGTCCTGCAAATCCTGTCACAGACATCTTTTGAAGTTTATTCTGACTATGACATGGAATGGCTGATGGGAGAAAATTACAGTAGGGGCTATATAGATGCTACATCAGGCGTTGGTAAGAAAACGCTGAGAATCTTGCAGGGAAAACAACTGGGCCAATGCTTCTCAGAATATAAGGATGATAACTCCAGGTAAAAATGTCATGAGCAGAGAAACCACAGGCATTGAGTTCTCCTAGAACAGCAACAAAGTGTGAAGTAAAATGCCGAAATGCCACAGTTACTAGACTTTGGTACCTGCTCTCTCCATCAGTTACTGTGAATGTGCGGATCTGAGATATTTCATCAAAAGTCTTAAACAGGCAATGAAGATCCATTTCTATGAAAATTCAGTCATGCAGTGCTTTGCCACAAGAGTCTCTCCAAGGGCTTCCATCTGGATGACAGCTGACCACCACACCATGAAGTTTAGGGTCTCCAAGGTACTTCCCAATGTGCCTGGCATAAGGAAAATCCTTTGAAAATGTCGCTGCTTGATGTTCGTCCTTTCTAAAATATTATTGAAACACATTGTTAAGAAAACTCAAAGGAGAGAAGTTATCATTCAAATGGATAAAATAAATGAAGAAATAATAAACGTGATTTCAGAATTAGTGGCTTAACTTAGTAAACAGAGTGAAAAAGGGAAATTTCATGTGATAGGAAAGAGGAAGACCAAAACACTCATTTGCAAAAAATGAAGGATGCATGCAGACAAACACACACACGCAGACACACACATGTATATGCTTCTAGCAGTTCCCAGGATGTGTTGTGGGAATAGAGAAAAAACTGAAAACAAAAATCAGTAAAGAAAACTGAAATCAGCTTTTGAGGGCCCACACCAAATTATAACAAAAATAAACAGTAAGTATGTTATTAAATACATAAATGTAATTTCTTCAGCTGTTATTTTTATTAGTACATATTTATAGTACACAATGATTATATTCTTCATAGGGAGTTAGTACAGGTACATAATACATTTTAATTCTTTCATCCAGTTATTCTTCCTTCTCTCCCTTTTTCTCTCTTATTTCACTTTTATATTGTAAATGATCTTCCTTATTTATATTTTATTTTGCTTGAATTTCAAGATCTATATACAGAAGATGGTTAAAAGCTATGTATAAAACACAGTGGGAGAGTTTCTAAGTCCAGGTAATATACTGTATAAAAAGAAACTGGCTTGCCTGGAAAGCATGAGGTTGTGAGTTCAATCCCTAGTACCAAAAAGTAAAAAAAGAAGAAGAAAGAAACTGGTAAATATACATTAGATAGAATGCAACAAATGTTTTCATACATTTTTAAATAAACTTCTTTTGAGGCAGCATATGCATTTCATATGTCTGGTTAGTAATTGTGACAGTAACTTACTATCTCACAGAAATTTATTCCAGGTACTCAGTGTCAATTTAAATGAAACACATAAACATAAAATTACCTGAATGAAATCTTTACTCATGTAGTTCCATAATATCCAAAGTAACAAACACATTTGTTTGAAATATGGCTTAAGGTTTACTTTTCTCATTAGAATCGTGAAGCCAAACCAGTCTGGGTGAGATGAGATATTGCTGAAACCCCTAAAAAGTCATCAAGCCCTCCAGGTACCTCACTTGCTCATATTTTCTCCTCTCTTAATAGAGCAAATATCTGTCCCATTACTCTTGTAAACAAAGAGTTGATGCAGTTGGCAAACTTCATAATTCCCTTGAAATAATGCTGCAATATGTCACACAGTCTTTTTAATTACTTTGCTGCTTCTAGCATGGAACTTTTCTTCACTTTATTTGTTTTTTCACTAAAACAGCCCCATAAACTCAGATGTAAATATTGAACTCAGTGCTAGCGCATCTATATATAGTCAGAGTCATGCTACTGGGAAGGATTTCAGGTGCACACTTGTCCTGACCTTGATCTTGGGACCAAGACCTACAGGGCCTCTGTTTCTCATGTGATTAGATTTTTAATCAGTTGTTACAGTCCCTATTAAACAAGTGAGATAATTTAAACAGAAAAAAAAAACAATAGATCAGCATTGAAAAATGTGTGAGTTTCTGATAGATGAATGACACGCAATAAAATTGCATTCATGTGTAACTACAGTAATAGATATTCACAGGTTTATTTCTAAAAGTTCTATATGTTGTTTCTTGATGACAACCGGCAAACTCCCCAATGAAGTATGGCATCAAATATATTTCATATTACATCCTGTCAACAATGAGTGACGAGGAGGTACTATGGGAAAAGTAAACAAGTAAACATCATACAGTGGGGCAGGAAAAATTCCATCTTTTAATTCTCAAAAATAATCTTGATGCCGGGGATATAGCTCAGTGGCATAAGCACCTGTTTGGCAAGTGCAAGGTCATAAGTTCAATCCCCAGTACCAAAAAATAAACTTGAAAAAATATATTAAACTTACATCATGCATGGTGGCATATGTCTGTAATCCCAGTACTCAGGAAGCTGAAGCAGGAGGATTGCTGTGAGTTCAAGGCCATTCTGGGCTACAAAGTGAGTTCAAATTCAGTCTGAACTGTGTAGTGAAGCTGTCTCCAAAATACCAAACTATATATATAGTTTGCCAATATTATGTACGCACAATCTAATTGTCAGACTGTACAAAAGAGCTTATAAATATTAAAACTATCAGATATAATAAAATCAAACATAACAAAACAACAAGGAGCATTACTGGTAGCCATGGTTGATTTCCTATTCTCTTGTTTTGAAGTCCTGTATCACTTTCATTGTTCTGTTTTGATTAGCTTTATTCTATTTTGTTTGATTTGGTTTTATTCCCTTTAAAATTAAAAAAGAGAAAGAATTTGCCAAAGTGATTTTATGGTTGGTGTACCTAATAATAATAAAAAAATGTTTTTCTTGGAAAAAAATTAAAACTATTTTGACAAGTGTTTTGTCACTGTCTGAGGGAAAGACAGCATAATACAGAAGCCAAAGAAATTTGGCTGAGGCAGTAAGATCAAAATTCTCAGAACGCAACAGTGCACCTGCAGAGAAAAAAGACAATGCAATCTACTTAAGCACTGTCCTACGAGGGATCAGAAGCAATGCATCCTAGTGTCCAGGCACCTGCAATAGCGTAACCATATTTTCTCAAATACTATTCAACTTATCTTCCTGTCCTAAAGCTGAAGTGTACTGCAAGTCTCAGCTTTAACTTGTCGCTTTCTTCTTTGGACCTTGAAAGCTTGCTGCAGGTTCATGTCTTGAGCTCCTCCTTTGGATCTGATATTCTGAGATACAAAGCTTGCACCTGGCTGCTGCCAGTGCTAAGGGGACCAGCTCCGTGTATCCGGCAGCAAGTGGCTGTGCTTTGCCTTTAACTGAGCTTCATTTCCACCCGCAGTGCTGAAGGTTCCTGTGATCTCCACTCTACTTTGCTTGATCACTGAGCTTACTGCTTTCTTCTCAGAGTTGTAGTGAACAGTAAAGGAGGCAATAACAGGACGGTGCTTCAGCAGCAGAGAAGAACTGTCCATAAAGATGTGCCATTGTTGATCCATACATCCTAAGTGGCTCACCTGTGACAAATCCAGACTTGGGTAACTGATGTTACAATTTCAGTCCAAGTCCAAAGGTTTGAGACACAGAAGAGCCAGTGCAACCAGTCTGAGCCCAGTTAAATGTCAGGAGACTGAGCTCAGTTTGGAGACAATTATGCAGAGAGGCAGCATTCTTTTATTCTGTTTCAACACTCAATGGAGTGGATGAATTTTATCCATATTGGGGGAGGGAAAATCTTCTTTACTGAGCCGACTGTTAATCTCATGGTGAAACATCCTCACCGACAAACCAGAAGCAGTGCTTAACACATAAGCGGACACACTTGGTTCAGTCAAGTTCATGCACAAAGTAAACCATCACAGGACAGACAAATCCTGACAGGGTAATTTGCTATTAAGATTTTAGTAAAGGGCATGGTGATTCCCCAGCACTCAGGAGGCTGAGGCAGGTGGATTGCCTTGAGTTCAAGGCCAGCCTGAACTGCACAGTAGGAACCCGTCCCAAAAAACAAGGAAACAAAATGTCATAGAAACATAAAACTGGTAGATTTCTTTCCTTAAGCCATTTGTATTTTAAAAACTGATACTTTATTGAGACAATGAATATAGGAAGTCCAATGTAGAGTTGTTGATACTTGTAAAAGCTTGTGCACTTTTGTTCATTGAGAAATGTTACTTGTGACATATTTAACTTCATTTTATCAACAAGAAAAATATTTTAAACATTTATTTTTAATAAATTTTATATTTGAACTTTTTAATATGGAGTTTTTAAAAAATTTTTTGAAACTAAGTCCATATCTGAAAATCATGATCAATAGAAAGACAATAGGGAATAGTAACATATTTTAAGAATTTACCTAAGCAGATAATTTAAGAATTTTTTTTAAAAAGCATAGACAAGAGAGTGGATCTAGCCTCTATCTTATTAATTTAACAATTTACTAAAACTAGATTGTACTTTGAACACAACCTATATTAATGTTAAAAGCTTTCAGCATAAAAGGAATAAAATTCATGTTTGGTTTTCACAGAAACTGAAATATTTTATTTGTTTTCTGAAAATTTAAAACAAACCTCCTTTCCAGAAGCAAAGTTTGTCTCTCTCCATTGGTCTATATGATTTTTCCCCAACATGTGATCAACAGAGATGGTATTTTTACAACACAATGTACACTCTTTAGGCCCCTGAAAAAGAAGTTCTGAAGGTTCTAGTTTGAAGTTTTCCCTCAAGATAGCAAATCAGGATGCTTAGAGGCATTTATATGACAGTAACTGACAAAGAAGTTATTCTGCCTATCAGGTTTATCAAGATTAACCTTCATGGTAAGACCAGTCAAAAATACAGAAATGTAGACAATGTGATTTAACCTAATGTACAGTCAAGAGGAGGGTATAACATGTGAAGCTATTTAATGACATGTGTTATCATGGGTTTGTGTGTGTGTGCTGTGTGCGTGTGTGTGTGTGGTCACTGGAAATCAAACTCAGGACCTAGTACTTGCCAGACAGGTGCTGCGCCTCTAAGCTATATCCCTGGCCCTAATGGATTATGTTTTAGTTCCCTGGAGAAATCATTTTCCATGGAATATATGAATCCGATAAATACAGAAACTAAATATTCCAGTCCTTTGGGATTTGAAAAGACTAAATCTATGGTCAGATGGTGGATTATTAAATTGTGATTCCAGAGAACATTAATAAATCTCTTTCTAGTATAGAAGGAGGAAAAATTAACATTAATACTAATGAAATTCACTCAGCTGGTTTGATTTTAGGAGCTAGTTTTCAAACTACTAAGCCGCCAAATGTTTCTTTTCTGGAGGCATCTATCTTCTTGGAATTGCTTTTCCATAACTAATTGCAAGCACCTTTATAACTTCAAACTCAGGGAGAGGTACCCAAAGGAATAAGACACAAATTGGTTACTGCACCCCATCTTTGGCAAATTGCAAGAAAAGTATTTCAGCATATGGACCAGGAACATCTAACTCTATTGTGGCCTCCTCTGTTTTTTACTGGCTCCCTTAATTAGAAGTGACATTATCATTATATTGGTATATGAAAATGAAGGTAATCATTTCATTTCCACTTCCGCACAGTTTTAACCAACTCAAGTACTAAGTGATAAAATTTCAAGTGGTGAAATCTGTAAGGACAGAAAGCCAGAAAAAGAGTTGGACTACATTCACCACACCCGGTGTCAGCTGAATACGGTGTTCAACAACAGAGAATGTCTTTCAGTGCTTTTATCACTTCTGTATTTATTCACATGGTAAGAGGTCTGCTCTCTCTCAGTTCCAGATTTTCCTCTTCCCAGTCTCATGATCAGGGAGGGAAAGAAAATTGTGTTTTTTTTTTTTCAATTCAGTTAAAAATAAATCCATGGAAGTACCTTGATTTGATCAGGGAAGCAGAGGTAGTCTTATTACTTTAAGTAGAGTGGAAATGTTGTTAGAGAAAAACAATAACCAAATTAAATATTCTTTATGCAATTCCTGCTTTACAGTGAGTGTTTAATACATGCTCAAAAATATAATAATTGCTTTTTGTTTAGAGGCAGAGGGATTGAATTACATGTAGAACTGACAATCACAAATGCTATCTTAATCCCAGATGTCTCAGGAATATGATCGTGGGTGAATTGCTTTCCATCTCAGAGTTTTGAGCTGTCATGTGCAAAATCACCTTGAAAGTCATCCACTACTTCAGTGTGGTTCTCTTCATAACAAGAGAAATGTCCTTAGTGTGTAATATGGGGTCTGGCCCTTTCCAATCAATGAATAACTGTTAGCACTTACCTCTATGATTTTTGAAGTAAAATACCAGTCCTGCTACTAATCATGCATCCTTGAGAAATCAGCAAATTGCTCCAAGATCCTCCCCATTTTAGGAAATTGCTATCCCGTCCTGAGGAGACCACTTTTTAGATAAAGTGAGTGGTTCATATAATAGTCTCTCACGGAGTGAAAAGCTCTTTTCAAACGTAAGAGCTTATCGGAGCAGAGGGAAATCGCTTCTGTGTCACTCTGTGTCACAGGAGACCTTTTAAGAAGCTAACAATAACTCAGTCGGCAACAGCAAGCCATAAACTAAAAAAATCCATCCCAGGTTCACACACCCTGACACTCTCATGGTGCCATTTGAGATTAATAATCAATTTCAGTGTTGTTGTGTAAACTCTGAATGTTCCATGAGTACACGGTCCATCTGGTTGATTCTAGGTGGTGGGAATAAATGTGAGTGGAAATAAGTGCAATAATAGAAAAAAAAATCCACGGATGCTGTTAGTGGAGAGGCTGAGCAAACCTCCCCACAAAACGAAGTGTGCTGGAAGACTTTCCAGTTCATGTGGACCCTTCACACCTTTCATAGCTCTGCTCACATATAAATTTTTAAAATCTCTCTCTCTCTTTCCCTCTCTGTCTATATATGAAACTGCTCTTTATAAATAATAGTAGTTAAGCTTCCTTCATCTCAATTTTTAAAGAGACTACCAACTAGAACAAGGAAGATTCTAGAAATGATTTTTTTCTTAATAGGGCCATGGAGGTACATAGGACTTTCATCAGCAGCAGATTTAATTATAGCCAGAGGAACAGGGAAGACATAAGAATGTATTTAAGGTAAAATATTCAGGGCCATGGACTGGAATAAACTACTTTTGAACAAATCTGTCTCCCATTTGAATAATTCTCTGCAAGGGGAAAAAAGAAGTGCATTAGTTGAAAGCAATAAATGACTCCTTACATAAAAGATGGGACTCCAGAAGAAAAGTAATGCTTGACAATGGAGTTTTATGAGCAGACTCAGTGAATCATGGCAGAAAAGCAAGCTGACTTTTCCATCTTGGAGTAATTTAAATTTTATAACATTTTTTTCAGGAAAGTATCTCTGCCAACACCCCACCCTCACATACAGGCTGTCGTCCTTCTGTGTATTTCCTAATTGGATTACTTTCATAAATTGACCTATGCTTAACATTTGTTTGATCGTTTTCTTAGCTGTCATGTGGACCCAGTCATGTAAAAATTATTTAAAACACACACACACACACACACACACACACACGCAGGATCTGAACTCTTCTTGAGAACTGAGATGGCACGTTACAGTTAGTGGTTGTATTACACTATGATGGAGATTTAATACTGTTAAGTCTTTCTTCATGCAACTCATTTTACATTGGTTTCTAGTACATAACCACCCATCTATGACCATAAATAAATATTTGACCTAAGTGTATACCTGTTTTCTAGACAGAAACACATGGAAGATTGTGTCTTGATAAAGGTAGATGTCTTACATGATCTCTATAAAGACAGAGGCAAAAGAAATTATGAAAATTTGCTGTTTGTTTGATCTTCTACATGCTAGATCCAGTATCCAGTGCATTCTGGAATTCTAACTTTTGGTACCATAAATTTCATTCCATTCTTCCATGTGACATACTGAATTATTTTAATTTTAAAGCAAAAAAGAATAAAATGATGATACAGAATTTCAGAACAAAATAATATTAAATTAACAATGGCTAATACATTGCATAGTGTTACCTTCAAAGTGGTTGCTTAGATTGCAAGATACGGCATTGAAAAAATGATCAAACTATGAAAGCACAAACCATTCATTTTGATGAGCAAACAGAGATTAGTAGTATAATTATCTTTCTTGTGTGTGTGTGTATATATATATATATATATAATCTTTACCCTTCTTTCTTTTCTTCTTTCCCTCATCCCAATTGTTCTTTTCTTTTGAGCAATTTCTTCCCCTTTCACTTTCATATTATCTATTGTGCATTTTGAATCTCATTTACTCTTTCAGCTTTTTACACTAGAGAGACAATAATGGTGTCTACACATTTGAGTCAGATTTATTTCACTTATGAGTATGGTCTTGAGTTTATCCTTCTTTATAGATGAGTGGTATTCCAATGTATAAAAATACCACATCTTTTTTATCCATTCATCAGTTGATGGGCATTTGAGCTGTTTCTAAGATTTACCAATTACAAATTGTGTTGCTATAAACATGGGTGTACATATTTTGCTGTGGTATGATGTTTTTAATTCTTCTGGCAAAATACCCAGAAGGGGAATAGCTGGATTGAATGAGACTTCCAAACCTAGTTTTTTGAATAATTTCCACACAGATTTCCACAGTGTTTGTAACAGTTTGGACTCCCACCAAGAATGAAGTGTTTCGTTCTCCCCACACCCCTGCCAGCACTTGTTATTGGATGATTTCTTGATGATAGTCATTCTTTCTGGAGTAAGATGGAATCTCAGTTTTGTTTTAATTGGCATTACACAAATGACGGGTGATGCTGAACATTTTCTCATGTATTTATTTGACATGTTTATTTCTTCATCTGAGAAGTGTGTGTTAATTTCAGATGCCCTTTGGAATTGGGTCTTTGAATTTGAGGGACCCAAATTTTTTCAATTCTTTATATGTTCCAGATACAAGTCCTTTGAAGGGCAGTTGGCTAAAATTTTTTCCCAGTTCATGAGTTTTCTTTTCACTCTGCTGGTGATTTCTTTTTAGGTGCAAAAGCTTTTTGATAAGATGAGATCTCAGCTGTTACTTCTTCACGTACTTTCCATGCAGTTTGGGTTTTACTCATGAACTCTCTGCCTACCACTGCGCCTTCAAGATTTCTACCTACTTTGTCCTCCAATATGTTTAGTGTTTCTGTTTTAATATTTAGATCATTGATCCATTTGACTAGTTTAGTGCATGGTGATAGACACAGATCTAGTTTTAGTCTTCAGCCTGTGAAAAGTTTTTTCTTTCTTTTCCTTGATAAATTGGCTAGAGTTTTATCAGTTGTGTTTATTCTTTAAAAGAGCTTAACATTTTGATTCATTAATTCTTTGTGTTCACTTAGTCTCAATTGCATTAATTTCTGCTCTGATCTTTATGATTTCCTCCCTTTTATGAGCTTTGGGCTTGACTTGCTCTTCTTTTTCTAGAAGCTTAAGGTACAGCATTAGTTTGTTTGTTTGTTTGTGATCGTTCTGTTTTCCTGACATGAGCATTCACTGCTATATGTTTTTCTCTTTGGACTGTTTTCATTGCATCGTACAAGTTCTGGTATGTTGCATCTGCATTTTCATATTGTCTAACTTCTTCTTTAATTTCATCTGTGACACATTGGTTGTTCGTGAAGGTGTTATTTAATTTCCAAGTGTTTGAATTTTTGCAGTTTTTTTTCTCATTAATTGCTAATATCAGTGCACTATGATTGGATAACATGCATGGGATAATTTCAGCTCCTTTGCTTTTACTCAGGAATGTTCTATGAGCTAGTGTATGGTTTATTTTAGAGAACATCCTGTGTGCAGCTGAGAAGAATGCATATTCTGATACTGTAGGGTGTAGTGTTCTGTTAACATCTATTAAGCTCATTTGTCCACATGTTTGATTCAGTTCTATTATTTTTTGCCTACCTTTTGTCTAATTGATCTATCTTTTTGTGAAAATGTGGTATTAGGTTCTCCCATTACAATTATGTTATTGCTTATTTGATTTTTCATGCCCACTAATATTTGTCTTATATAGTTGGATGCTTTCATATTTGGTGCATATATATTTATGATTGTTACCTCTTCTTCTTGAATTTTTCCACTAATAAGTGTGTAGCGAACTTCTTTATCTCTTTTGGTTATTTTTAATTTGAAGTTCACATTGTTTGCAGACATGTTGAAATTTCATTCACATGATTCCTAATTAAATGTTCCTTACTAATTTAATGCTTTGTGTATTTAAATAATAATTTATTAGAACTATCCCAGATAGTATTCTATACCTTTTCTTTCCTTTATCTTGATTTTTCTATTCCATTCTGTTTCATTTGTTGTTTTTATAGCTAAGCATGTAGATGAGCTGAGTTGTTCAGGAAGAGAAGGGGGAGACAACTTTGGAATTTTTTCTTATTTTCTAGTCAGAAAATCACCTACTATAGATAAAATTCTTATTAAATCTGTATTATATATAGGATGTGCCAGGAGAAAGTCACTCAATGGTATCTATCACTTGAAAGAAGTAAAAGAAATTCACATTCATTGGCCATAAAAATAATTTTTTGATGTGAACAACTTCAGAATAGACATCAGTGAAAAAGATGGCAAAACATTTCCATAGGGAAAAAGAACAAACTAGAGAAATGTGTTGAAGTAACCATACCAGGACTTGGGAAATTTTTCATAGAAGAAGAAGAGGAATTTGAAAAGTGCTTGTTTATGGAGTTCTGACTACCTAGACCTGGCGTAAACCTTTCCTCCAATCTGATGAAGCAGTTCTACCTGAACGTGAAGGGATGTAACCAGGTGTTTTATTTGATTTGGAGTAGCAGGCAGAAAACCAAACTCAAAGGACTTCCCAATAGAAGAGCACATTCTGTAACCAAAAAAGGAAGATTTAACACTTTTCTAGAGATTGTTGGCCCAGTAAGGGCACACAACATACAGGGGCCTCAGGCTAATGTTTAAAGGGCAAACCCTTGGAGCAAAAGTAGAAGAAAATCTATCCGAGTTGTCGAATAATAAAGAAAAGTTCTGATAATTTTAATTGTGTATCACACATGATTTTTTTTAACTTCGTACATATCCTTATTCAAAATAGTTTTCCTTTAACATTTTGAAAATATTCTATTTTTACTTTTATTATATTATTTTATTATTATTATTGTTACTGGGGATTGAACTCATGACCTCGTACTTACCAGACAAGTGCTGGAGCCCCTGAGATAAATCTCTGGCCCCCAAAATATTATTTATAATCATTTTTGTTTAATGTCATCATTGATAAGTCATAAAAATCAAGTTTTATATAACTTTTATTCTGTCAGAAATTCCTTCCAATTACATTTATTTTTGACGTTTTTAAATTTAATTTATCTAAGTACAATTTTTTATGTTTCTTTGATATTCTATGAGCCTTTTAAAACTGAAATTTGATATTTTCATTTTAATTCTATAGATTTCTTAATAATATGTTTTTGAATAATTTTACCTTTTTTCTGTCTGAGGTTCCCACATTTGGTTATTGACAACGACTTGTTTTTTCCACACCTCACAGACCTTTCTCATGTACACGTTACCCTTTGACATCGGAAGAATTAATCCTTGACCCTCGCTAGCTTTTCATCTGGTCCAAATATTCCTGATTCAATGATTTTCATTTTCTTTTACACTTTTCTTTCTTTCTTCTGACAGTGATGATCTCTTCTTCATCCTCAGGAAGACCACAATGACTTTCATTACACTGGCTTTCATCTTCCACATAACCACAAAAACCATTTTCATTTGTGCTTCCATCTTAGATTTTGAAAAATATGACGCACTCAAAGATGGGAGTAACCCAGCCCAATCAATGGTGAAACAGGGTTCGGAAGATGGGTTCTGGGTACACTAGGAGCTAGCCTATCTTGTCTGAAAGTATGGCAGTAGGGCTCAGGTTGGAAATAACTGCCTGTATTAGTTCAGCACATGTTGACTAAGTGCTTCTCTTGGTAAGGAATTTGAACATTCATAATTCAGTAGAAGTATATATCATACATCATGCTATATCTACATTGTGTTATTATTTATAAAAAATATTGCAGACTAGAAGAAGTACCTATTCCCCTTCTCCCACTGAATGCATGTTGACCTGTATCAAATCATCTGATAGTTCAGTCAACCAGTTACCTGCTTTACACAAAGTTTTACATCTAAAATACAGTGGTTTTAATTTTATTTTATTTCATTGACACAGTTCAATTCCAAAATGCGTATTGAGCTGACTTACTTTAAATGCAGTAAAATGTGTTTTTCAACATACTGACTTCTATAAAATGCAAAACTACTGCTTGGTATATTAATACTAATGTTTGTCATATTTCTTGCTCTGGAGACTATTCTCTTTAAAGTCAAAACCTATTTTATGAACATGCATATTCTGGGTTCTACACATTTGTTTGATTCTTTTTAAAAGTGAAGCTGAAAAAAATGAAACTGAAATCTGGAAACTGCATAACTGTAGCAATGAACTTTTTGTTTATCTTTGTTTGCCCGTTACCTGTAACTTGATCTGCTGATTTCATTGTAGTTTGACAAGGTTTGAGTCATTATATAACAGAAAAACCCCAAATAAACCAAATAAAACATAAATGAATCCCCAATCCCACGTGCCACAAACCTAAGTGTTTAAATTCCAAAATAATGAAATCCATAGTTATAAAATTCTGAAAGGTCAAAATTAAAAAATATAATTCTAGTAAAAAAGAATTTTAAAATTAAAAGACATTTATATACATTTTTACATTTTTGAGAAATATGAAAATACAAAAGAACACGTTATGAAACAGTTAACATAATGAAGTAAGCCATAAACCCGTGACACTTTCTGTGAGTCAGTTACACTAATGTTGGTCACAGGTATAACAGTTACTCCTTTACCTGATATTTAAATTTAACCCAAATGCCCCCTGCCAACGTTGTCACTGTTGCAGTTCTACCCATAACTTACGCCCACCTTTGTCCTCAGCATGTGGACACCATGACCTTCTGTGTGTTGATGTTTAGAAAATATCTTCATATTCCATGTCCCTGGTTCTGCCTCTGTCATTGCTAGAATGGCCACACAAGGGCTACCCATCTTTACTATTTGGAGGACCCTACGCACTTGGGCCACTAGAGTACCCATTCTCCCATGTGACACCCAGAGACACAACTTCTCCACACTGCCACCACGTATAGCATTCCAGAAAGCATTGATTACAGCTGTAGACGGTGACCAGGGCACTCCATGGTGCTCAGCTGCAATCAAAACAGCACAGCCAGCCAAAGACACACTGTAAGACATTCCTTCAGGGGAAAAATGTGCTTCAAACACCACCTTATAAAAGAGCCAATGGAATAACTACATGTGTACATCTCAATAAAGAGACACATCCATATGGAAAAAGGGTAGCAGGGTGGCTCCAAAGGAAAACGCTAGCTCTTGGTAACAACAGATCACAAAGGAAAAGATATTAACAAAATGCTAAGTACAGTGTTCAGAGGAATGATTACAGTAAAATGATAAGATTCAAAGTAATACAGATAGTTTAAAATAAGATTAAAATTCATGATAATTCTTAGAAATTTGAGAAAGACGTAGATTATGAAAACTAATTCATCAGTTGTCATAGAAGTAAGGACTTTAATGAGTCAATTCAAAATACAGTGCAAAGCTTCAAGAACAGACTACAGGAAAGAGAAAAAAGAATATCTGACTTTGACAGATTTTGAAACATCCCACTTAGACAAAAAAAAAAAAAAAAAAAAAAAAAAAAAAAAAAAAAAAAAAAAAAAAAAAAAAAAAAAAAAAAAAAAAAAAAAAAAAAAAAAAAAAAAAAAAAAAAAAAAAAAAAAAAAAAAAAAAAACAGAAAAGGAGAAAAATGAAAGGAAACAAAAACAAAAAATACAGAACAAGAAACTGAATAAAAATAGCTTTTTGAACTTATGGCAACTCCTTAAAAGAATAAATGCTTGAATGTTGGGAATTTCTGGATATAAACAAAAAGAAAAGTTATAGAGAACCTTACATTCAATAAAATAACACCTGTAAATTTCTCCTGTCTTGGAAAGGATATAGACAACTAGTGCTAGGATGCCCACAGCATATAGAAACAGATATGGACAGAAATTATTTCCACATTCTCATCTCTAATATATTGGAGTTAACCTGGAAAAATTTAAAGACAAAGAGAGAATTCTAAAAACAGCAAGAGAAAACCAACAAGTCACATTGAAAGGAGCCCAATTTGAAAAATATGAGATTCCAGATTTCTCAGCAGAAACCTTATAAGCAGGGGTGGAATGGAATGACATATTTCATGTTCTGGGACAAAAATAAAAATAAACTGCCAATTACTATATGAAGGAAAGTCAAACTTCAGAAATAAAGGAGAAACAACACTTCAAGGAAAAAAAAAAAAAAGCAGGAATCCTTCACCACCAGGTTTGCCATACAAAATATGCACAAGAGTTCTATATCTATAAGCAAAAGAAACATTTCGTTAGAAAAATGGTCACAGTATGAAACCCATTACAAGAGCAGCTAATCAAAAGAGGAAGACAAAAGAGTCAAAACCAAAACACAGAAGCATGAAAGTACACATATAAAAAGAGAAAGAACTGTACATAATATATTCAAATCAAGGAAAAAAAAATGAACATGACAAGTGTCATCAGTGGTAACGTTTAATATAGGTCTGCATGGATTATATCTAGATGTCTCCCCAAAGCCTCATGCACTTATTAGTGCGCTTTGGGGAGTGACTGGATGGTGAGTGTACGATACTGGATCATGGGTAGTCTGTCGACGGAGTTAGCATAGTTCTGGGTGTGGCTGATGGATTTACCAAGAGGAAAGACCCACCCTGGGTGTGGGTATCACCAGTCAGTAGGCTTGTAGCCCGGATGAAATAAAAAGGGAAAGAAAAAGGAAGTCTTGCTGCTCCTGTGTGCCGTGCCATAGATTCTTTCTCCTCTGCCATTGTCCTCTGCTCTGTCACCCTGCCTTGGAGTTAGCTGACAACAGACTGAGACCTCTGCAAGATGTGAGATGGAATAAACCTTTTCTCTTTTAATTTGTGGATGTCATGTATTTTGTTCTAGCAATGAAAAAGTAACTAAGACATGGGTGGACTAAATTCTCCAACTGAAAGATACAGAAGACCCATCCAAGGGTATGTTACCTACAACAAAATCATTTCACAATGGCTAAACATGAAATGATTGAAAAAAGTAGCCCACAAAAATAGACACTAAATCTGAGTGGGAATAGTTAAATCAGACAAAATATCTTCAAGGTCAAAAACTATGAAAAGAATCAAAGAACTTTAATAACAATCAAGGGACTGATTCCGATAAAGGTAAATAATTAAACATAATGTATATTTAATGCTGGAATATCCAATTTCATAAAGCAACAATATCATGTATATATATGGAGAGGGAGAGGGAGAGAGAGACAGAAGCAGAGAGGGAGAGAGAGAGAGAGAGAGACAGAGAGACAAAGAGAAAGAGAGAGAGAGAGAGAGAATCTAGTACAATAACAGTGGGTGATTTCAACACTCTGCTTTCATTGATGGATGAATCATACAGACCATAAACTAAACTAAAAAATAAAAAGATGAAATTTCACTGTTAACCTATACTTTACCAGTAGTGGCAAACTTATGGCGTATGTGCTATGTTTTTCTTTTAAGACAAAAGATGTTAATATACGAGTTGTCATCTCTAAAATAAAATCTCAGTATTCAATTTTAATTGCAGTGTTGGCCTTTGTAACAGTAAGTGGGATTTGGGTTGCAGTTGGGGCACTTGTCTTTAAAGGTTTGCCATCACTGCTTTGTTCTCAATGGACCTACAGATATTCACAAAATATTTCATTAATAACTTTAAATTATGCACTGCATTTATCGCACATAGACCATATTCTGTTACATATTAGGTCACAAAACAAATCTCAACAAACTCAAACGAATCAAAATCATGTCATTTACAATTTCTGGTCACAATGAAAAAAATCCTAAAATTCAACAGCAAAAGAAACTTAAAAGATTACAAAATTACATGAAAAAAGAGAAGGTAAATGAAAAAACTCAAAATGAAATTAAAATTACTTTACACATAGTGGAAACATAAAATACTAAAACCTTGAAAACATAGCAAAAGAGATACCAACAGCGAATTTTATAACAATAAGCATCTAAAGCCAATAAAATAAATTGATTTTAATTAAATGCATAATGCATCCATTCTTTCCTCCCTAAGAGAGAATCATGGAGAAGCTCAGTCATGAACAGCTTCAATCTGGAACCTATCTTACACTGGTACCTTAAGACACCCAATGCTTTAACACATTTTCCTTGGGATAAAGTCCTATTTTATTTGCATGATGATGGTTCCTCATGGTCTGGATTTTCCCTGTATGCAGTGAGTAAGAAACCCAAACTTGTTCAATTCCAATGTGTTTCTGGTGCTTTTGTGTAGAAGGGTATTGACAACCAGACCCACAGCATCACGTGTTCCCTATTCTGCAAGCAGTGAACTTTCACAGTCTTTTGAGAAAAGAAAAAACTTCATATCACTAATTTAAGCTTCAGAAATCAGTTACAGGAAGAACTGTTGCAGTTTTCAAAAGATGCAGAGAATGAGGTGTAGCAAGAGCCTAACAATGCAGATTTATTCTTAGGTTTTTATATTCTCAGTTCACGCTCAAATACAAAATTGTTTGAAGAAATTTGAGGTTCCTTAAGTCATGGAAGGCTATATCTTAGTAATTTTTCCCACTTTATCTGACATGTTATTTATCACATAATATTAATTAAAGTGTAGTGCAGCGAAATTATGGGACAAATATGTAGTGTACTGGCAATCCTTGTTCTGAATCAGAAATCCACATTGTTGGCCAACATTCAGAATGGCTTTATGGGTGTCATTTTTCTTTATCATGTTTCTTTCCATCTATCATAATACTACCTCTCTTTCTCCCTGGGTATTACCAGCGCACCAGAGTACTATACAAGATAAGTTATGCATTGTAGCAACAGCAACAATGAACATGTTTAAGCACTTCTCCAAAAATGTAATACTCATTTTAACCTGTTTTTTTTTTTTCAGTGAATTGCTGAAGTCTAGCATAAATCCTGGTTGGTGTCTAATGGGTAAACTGATTTCCAGAGATAGCACGAAAAGGGAGTACAATGAATGACAGCACAGGATAGATCATTAAATGGAAAAGGAAAACTAATTTATTGAGAGAGTAATTTGGGATTTTAAATAAGAAAATATGTGATTAATCCAACATGACAATGAATAGAAATACTTGAAACTTCAAAATATATAAACTAAACCACAGATTAGAAGTTCAGCACATAACAGACAGCACAAACTATGGGTAGAAAACTTTGGAAGTTGTGGCAAATGAGGGAAATAGAGTCTGTCAAGGAACACAGTTGTATTTTCTTGTTATTAGTGAAGTAAAAATTAGATGACTTGGCAGGTATCATTACTTTCAAATTCCATAGAAGTCAGACAAGCAGAATGAAGCACAATTGTAAATCGGGTCTGAAAAATCTTCAAAAGGTATATGTAATATTGGCCTCTTGTAGATTTGCTATAGTGTCTTATGTCATTCAGTGCTCATAATAGCCTATCCCTAAGCCATCCTGTGGGTCAGGAAATAGAACCACTGATAATCCAGAGGTGAGGTAACATCCACACATGAAACTTGACAGCTGGTCTCATCCCATTTAAGCCACAAGAACCAGGAAAGGAAAAATTTTTCTTTCTTCCTTAAGGAAAATCATGTTTCATTTCTAGAAGAAAGATGAATACTGGAATCAAATATTAAAAACACAACCCAATGTATATGGTCAAGAATTTAAGAGTCAGAAATACATATGCATGTATGTATGTACATATATGTACATAAATATATATTTTACATATCTTGATTGTATATATATTATTCTAATCTAGTATATACTTAATGTTTATGAATATTTTTATATTTCTATATATCTATAAATGCATACAAAATATGGATACAATAGTAAGTCACCTAGTTTTATGTGAAAAAATAATCTTTTGCAGGCGTTTAATGAGTATGAAGATTTCAACATTACTATCAGCATCATGTACAAAGGCAAGTGTGAGAAAACTGATTTGGTAAACTATCGACTCTGTCAAAGTATTTTTACCCTTCTAGGTTTTGGTCTGTGAATTTCCAGTACATTCCAACAAAAAGAAAGAATGATTTTATTTCTGGGTTTTATGGGAGAAAAACAGAAAACTGTATCAATATTCCTAGGAATGCAGAAATCAATGGCATGGGTCAATATTCTTTTCAGTGAAAGTCTAGCAATGAAGGTTTTTCTGTTAGATATTGAATTTAAATTAAAAGAGAGGGAGATGGTACATTAAAATGCAGGCAGCATAAATACGAGGAATTTTTAAGATTAAGTTTCAACATTTTTCATTGCAAAAATTTAGTCTGGAAAGTAGAAAGTTTACATTGCAGCTCATTTGTTTATAGTGAGTATTATAGATCCATCACTTGGCACTTACCATGTTTGATAAACATTAATCTAATTAAGAATTGTCAAGAGACTAGTTTCAGTCTCCAAATGTTTACTTGGATTAGATAGTGCAGTGTTCCAAATCATGTGTACAGAGTAAGATGCCAATTTGTTGCTAGTAGAAAAGGATACGGAGAACAAAAAGGGAGAAAATTTACAAGGTACTGAGCAAGGAATTGGATGGAGTTAAATGAAATCTTCTCATTCGGGTACTCAGTTTAAACTGTTACTTGCTCTCAATTTTTCATCTCTTAAATAAAGTTGTTGATTTGTTGAACTATTTTAACTACCTATTAGTCCTCTAGTCACCCATAAACATTCCTGTACCTCACTTTTTTTTATAATATATAAACATGAAATAAATAGTTACACTTTACAAGTTGTGGTGAAAATTAAATAACAACTTATATGTGAGAAATAATATAGGACCAATAAAATATTATATGGAGGTACATCTCTGTGGTTAAAGAATGTAGTAAGTTGTTATTTATTCTGAAAAGTCTACTTTGACTTCAAGACTGTTCAAAAGCTTTATGTATTTTCATATTTCCCTGACTGGGACAGATTTAAGTAAATGTTTGTAATCTTTTAGAAAAGCTCTTGAAGAATAAAAAACACAGGATATAATATGCTTGAGAAATAAACCTCCATGCTCCATGTCAAATGTCAGAGTCCGAGCACACAAGTTTACAGGTCTTAGGAGATGAGAATAAGCATCAGAAAAGAGATATAATTCTTAGGGTTATAAACTGAGTGACTTAGAGTTCCAGAAAACATAGAAAAAGAATCAGCCAGGGAAGTCAAATGAATCAATATGATTATAAATTTCTTTTAGAACTATGTGAAGAAATCTGGCAAAGGTTACATCTATCTATCTATCTACCTATCTAGATATAATATATACATATATAAGTTTATGTACATTTTAGTATATGTGCTGCTGAAGCAAGCACAGTCTAGTACATTTTACACACACATATATTCCCATTGGTTGGTAGAGATCAAAATGATGAAAACGATTTTAAAAATCACGTTAGCTCAAAAACAAATTAAAAAAATCAAATTCTGAACACCAGGATAGGCCAAAGTTGGAAAAACAAAAGAAAGCCTGTACAGAAAGAAAAATGAAGCTGTTCTGTGATAGAGATTCCAGTGAAACCCTCGCTTTTATCAGATTTCTTCAGCTGGAGCGATGAGGACTGAATCTGACTAATGACTCCATTTTAAAAGTGCCTTGGCAAATGGTTTGGCCTCTTTTTCCCCAGTCTCTCCTCTGTCCAAAAGAAGACAGGGCATGTGCAGTGTGACACGTGTATTGCATGCACATGACTTATGTGAAGAGCCTGCAGGATAACGGGACTCATTACCGTGAGCCGGTCCTGTCCACGGCGTTTGAGAACCCAGAAGGAACAGGACGAGAAGAAGGATGCAGAGCCCGTCAGGGATGAAGCGAAGTCATGGAGACAGACATTTGCCACAGGGAATTCAATCTGCCTCCAACATGCTGGCTGCCGCTCCTGCTGCATCAGAGGGCAGAGGAGCAAGAGTGGGCTGAGACTGGAGACATGGACACTGCGAGTCGGTTGCCCGGGGTGGTAGAGGAGCTTCAGCTGCTGGAATCTCTGGCCTAAGTGTCAGGGTCTCTCTGCACTTCCAATCCTGACATGCGTTTGGAAAACAAAGCTGTTTTCTGAGTATTTCAGTCGTTTGTCCGAAGGGCCCTGACGTCTTTCTGGAAGGGACTGTGGCCATCAAGCTTAATTGTCCGTGGATGGCATGAGAGCTGTGTACTGCGTGTGTCTGGGTCGGTCATGGTGGAGTGACCTCGGGGTTTTTAGCTGGTCCCCTGCTCTGCGTTCTGGCTTCCTTGAGCTAAGCAGCTGGGCTCCACCACTCCCTCTACCCCAGTGTTACTACCATGGTCTGGAAACTGAGGGCCTAAATGAAATGAGTCATTTCTTCTTTCAAATTGTGGGTATCAGGTATTTGTTCCCAGCAAAAAGGCCAGTGGTGTTTTCCCCTCTAAACATGCTTCCTTCACGAAATGAGTCATTTCTTCTTTCAAATTGTGGGTATCAGGTATTTGGTCCCAGCAAAAAGGCCAGTGGTGTTTTCCCCTCTAAACATGCTTCCTTCACGTAACAAAGAAATAAAAATGAAACAGAATTCAAAGCTTAGAGAAAAATCTGGGATCCAGTCCTGTTCTTACACAGGAGTGGTATCACTGCCAGTTGATTCACCCTTGGTGAGGTACTGTACAGGCCACTTTCTACTTAGGTGCAGGAAGCCAGAAGATCAGATCAGCCATTGAAAAATGGTCACAAATCCAGGTGTGGTGGAGCACGCCTTTAATCCCAGCACATGGGAGGTTGAGGTAGGAGGAGTGTTGTGAGTCAAGGCTGACTTGGGCTACAAAGCGAGCGCAAGGCCACCCTGAACTACATAGTGCGACCCTTCCTCAAAAATTAGGGTCGGGAGTTTGGCTCAGTGGCTTAAGCACCTGTTGGGCAGGCGCAAGGTTGTGAGTTCAATCCCTGGTGCCACAAAAGAAAAAAAAAAAGTGGTCACAATTAGTAAAAGTCCTTGGATGACCCCTCAAACACACACACACACACACACACAATGGCCCATTTTAAGTAGACTATAGCCAACCTCCCTTATCTTGCTTTCAATTTCCACTTTTTACGTTGCCCCAACTGCACACCAAAAATATTAAAGGAAAACACAAGAAAGAAATAATTTCCCAGCACTCGGGAGGCTGAGGTAGGTGGAGCGTTGTGAGTTCGAGGCCGGCTTGGGCTACAACGCGAGCGCAAGGCCGACCTGAGCTACATAGTGCGACCCTGCCTCAAAAAACCAGGGCTGGGGAGTTTGGCTCAGTGGCTTAAGCGCTTGCCCTGTCAGGCGCAAGGCTGTGAGTTCAATCCCCGGTGCCGCAAAAAAAAAAAAAAAAAAAAAAAAAAAAAAAAAAAAAAAAAGAAAGAAATAATTTATAAATTTTCAAATTGCCAAACTTTGCAGTTTTTGAATCTAAGAAGAGCACTGCTATAAGAAAATGATAATGAAGTAAACCTATTTAAATCCTAAAAAAGACACTCTTTAATCGTGGTACTGGACTTGAGCAGAGTCAATTTGATTTGGACTTGAACTGATTCTGGGGATTGTTGCAGAGTTAAAGATAGGACTAGATAATTTTTTAGGAAGGATTGTAAAACGAGCCCAAGAAAACTGGCAATATGCATCCCAAAATGGAGAAACAGTAACCAAATCCCCAGTGGATTCCACCATAAGCCTAGTGAAGAATAATGTTCTGTGTTGGTCCAAGGCACCAAAAGATGACATAGGAACATCTGAACAGTTCACTTCAGTGTTGGATTCTCTGCTATGTGGCTCTAGCAAGTTTTCTATGTCCAAAGCTTTTACTTCTTATGTTTAAAAAATTTTTGAGTACTACCCTGTTTATACAATATCCAGTATTAATTAGTTTTTGTGGTTCATTTGTGTCAGTAATTTTTCATAAATGTGCCATGCAGGCAGTTTTGATTTTTCATAAAACATATTTTGGAATACACTATTAAAAAGACACATGAGATGAAAAGAAGAATGGTCCACATAGTAAGTCAGAGAATGGTGTATTTTGTGAATGAAGAAATAAAACATTATGGCAATGTCACAAATCAGCATAAAAGGATGGTGAACACTTAACTAAATACTAAAAGTTTTTTACCATACATATATAGGAGATTAAGGATTTTTTGTAAGCAATTCTACTCAAACAAGTAAAAAGACAACCAACTAAATTTTATTTCTACAGTGAATGTTTTTATTGTATTGCAAGGTATTGTTATACCGTTCAGCAAGAATTTCATTTCAATTATTTCTTGCTACTTCTGAAGTATTATAAATTCCTGAAGTGTTCTCTTAAGTTTGGTGTAAAATGTTTTCTCTTATTTTTCAGAATTTTTCAAAGTTTGGGAGTAGAATATATATATTAGTATAGCCTTATTCCATGAAAACTGTTGCTGGAACATATTTTTGCAAAAAAAAAAAAAAAAAAAAAAAAAAAAAAAAAATTTTAAAAAAAAAAAAAAAAAAAAAAAAAAAGCAACAGTTCTTATATAGGTATTATATAAAATCATGTTACTATAAATTATAACAGTCATATTTCTCCAATGATACCTATCAATGGAAGCTAAAGTCATGGATTAAAATACTAAACTGAAGTTATTTATGGAGAACATAGAAACTGTGTTAAAAAGCCCATGGAACAAGGCCATGGAATAAGAGAAATAGTGATGCCATTATTTATAAAGCTAAAGGTCAAGTTGGATGATGAAATGTTTTATTTTTTTGATAACAACATCATCACTAGACTTAAAAGTAAAAGGAATTGAAATGTCACTCTGAGTTTTGAGAAAAGACTGGAGTTAAAACTCGCTGTAAATTGCTCCGGAATTTAATTTTACTTCATTAAAATGAAAAAGAAACCTGTTCTTTAAAAATAACAATTAAAAACTTGAAAAGACAATCTACAAACTGAGAGAAAATTGTTGAGCATTGTATCTGATATAGTAACTATTTGCAGAATATCTAATTACCAGTACTTGATAATAAGACCATACAAAAAAAGAAAAGAGAAAGAATGAGAAGAAAGGTTTTTTAACTACACTTCACAAACTATATTAGTCATTTTCTCATTCTTGGTAGAAAATATTGACTCCAATAATTTAAGGGAGATGCCTTGACTTGGCTCACAGATTTGGTAGATACACGCTATTGTTAACTGACTCTAGAAATGTCTTAGCATCTGATAGACCAGAAGAACAGTTACACAGAGGAGGAGGCCATGTCCATATATGATACTCAAGATCAACTCACCATGGCCTAAACAAGCATAGCCAAAGTGTATTTTACTAACCCCATACATGACTCTCAACCAATCAACTTAACACAGTTAAGTTTACCACCATATTTCACCCCTTGTCAACTTGACATTCTAACACATATATACATAAAGCACACTTAATTTCTAAGTAAACCCAATATTAAGTTGATAATTCCAGGCAATAAGTTACAAATATCCTTCTTATAACTGAGCATTCATTATCCCTTCTCCAAACCTCAACAGTTTCAGAATTTTTCAAAGTCTCTTCTGAGACAGGAAGCAAACTCAGCAGCAAACAGATATAAAAATCACCAGTAACTTGTATAATTCCAAGTTAAAAGGGTATAGAGTAAAAGTTTTATCCCACAAGGAGAGAATATGAGGATAGAAAAAAATGTAGATCAAGACAAGACCAAATCTTGACAAACAAAACGTGAAATTCTGTAACTCTGTATCTGGCATCCATGGCAGAAGGAATGGATGGCCCCACTCTTTTAGCCTTGCTGTTTGCAGCTCACATGACCTGCTCATTGGCTGCCTCTACTCTGAGCCTGTGATACCCTCAAATGGCTTTCCACATGCCTCGTTTCTTCAACTTTCTGGTGCATAACTCTGCAGCTTTAGTTTCATGTATAAAGATCCAAAAACTGTCCTCTCAGGTGCTCCTTGCCTAAATCCAAGGCCTTGCATTGAAATATTGGTGGAAGCCTCTCTGATCCCACAACTCTTGCAATCTGCATGCTAGTAAAAACAGCATCTTGTGGATGATGCCAAGGTTTGCCATCAGCAGAAGCTTTAGCCAGCAGGCTCTGAAAAATTCAATGACTGAGCACAGTGAAATGAATCCCAGGGAAACAACTTCTTAATTGCCCCTTCTCAATTACGAGTCCCAGAGAATCTCTTCTCAAACAAAAGGCTGACACTTCTGTACCCTGGAGCCTGCAGTTGTTAGAATCTTGCTAAATCCTGAGATTCTCTCCAGCTTTCTTTCTTTTGGTTCTTGTACAAAATATTAGTTCTATTTTTAATGATGATAATCGCTTCAGCAAACATGCCTTTTTTATCCCAACTTTACAAATTTTGCCTTCTGGGCAACTATATAAATGCTTTACATATTTGTACTCTGCTTTTTGTCCTAAAGTTTCAGTATGTATTGGTTAAGAACAGCAAGGAGTTCCACGGGTCATAGCTTGAATGTAGGTTTCCTTGATACTTTCTCTGCCGGATAAGACCACCATCCTTTTTTTTTTTTTTTTTTTTTTGTGGCACCTGGGATCGAACTCACAACCTTGCGCCTGACAGATAGGCGCTTAAGCCACTGAGTCAAACTCCTGGCCCTAGTTTTTTGAGGCAGGGTCACACTATGTAGCTCAGGCCGATCTTGCACTGGTGTTGTAGCCCAAGCTGGCCTCAAACTCACAATGCTCCGCCTACCTCAGCTTCCCGAGTGCTGGGATTAAAGGCATGCACCACCATGCCTGGCTAAAACCACCATCCTTAATCTGAAGTTTCCATAAAAATTCCAAAATGTAGATAAATTATAAATTTTTTTTTTATCTAAGTGTAACACACATAGCTCTACTCCACTTGCAAATGAAGTCCTCATTCTCCACTGCACCTCCTGAGCCTGGGCTTTATTTTCTACATTCCTATCAGCACCTGATTATCTGGTTCACACCAGAATCACCATAAAACTCTGCTTATTGCATTTTATAGGTTTTCCAAACTGCATCTTGAAACCTTTCCAAGCATCTCCCACAAACCACTTCCAAAGGCTTCTGAACAACATGGTCAGGCATAGTCACAAACATGACTCCACACCTGGTACCAGTTTTCTGTATGAGACAGCTTTCTCATTGATTAGACACAATATATGACAGTTACAACTTAAAGGAGGTTGCCACATGAGTTAACCTGTAAGAAAAATACATAGAATTATTTTCTTTCTTTTTTTTTTGCCAGAGTTTATAACAATCATACCCTCTAGTCCAATTGGCAATAAAGTGCTTATTTCCAACTGAAACCTACTGAGCCTTGCCTTTACTGCCTGTTTTCTATAAACATTCTGGTATTCTGAGTTTTGAACTCAATTTCTCATCATGTTCTGCTCATAATATTCAAGGACTTCTCTAGCCTTGGGGAGAAGACTTCTGAACCATGTTGTCAGGTGCAGTTGTAGGAAAGATGCTACCCCCCTTTTCTTGATACTGATTTTTTGTATCAGTCACTTTCCTGTCACTGGGGCACACTACTTTAAACCTAAAAATTAAAACAAGGAAGCTCCATAATTGGCAAGGTATAAGGCCAGAAGCATGCTGGAAGGGTATGGTAGAGGAAAGCTGGTCAGTTTCCAGACCTGGAAAGCAGAGAAGAGGAATAATGTCAGAGCAAAAGAAGCCAGGATCAATACAGAGTATGCACTATCAGGCCTCCTTGACTTGCTCAGTAAAGGACTTGGTTTTACTAATTCCCTAGGTGGCTACTAAGTGAATCATGTAATCACAAATAAGTTTAAGAACCACACTAACAGTATTTTGCTGGGTTGGCAAAGATTTGTAAATGACAAAGTAGCACAGAAACAAGTATTCAAAACACAAGATATTGTAAAGGAATGTTCAGAGCATTTTAAACTGTAATATTCACCAACTGGTAACAAGTTAAATCCTTATTTACACACGAGTTGACAATTAGACTATTTTATATCTCAGAAAGAAAATCACTTAGCAATAATAATTGAAATTGGTGAAGTATTGGTAGACACAAGAACATCTTTCGGTATCTTTTCTGGGTGAAAGAGGCCAGATAAATAAGACACATAGTGAATCATTCTACAAAATGCAAACTACATTTACAACATACTGCAAAATGCAAACTAATCTACTTTGCACCAAAGCAAATTAGTGGTTGCCTAGAAAATAATAAGAGCAGATGATGTGTTAATTTGTACCTATTATGTTCGGTAAGTGATTCTAAAGTTTGCTTTGAGAAAAACAAAAGTGGATGAATAAAAATCTACTACAAAAGAAGTCCTTGGAAATTTTAGAAGGTGTATCAGAGTCTTTTTGACTTCTTACAATTTTTCTTTTATGGATGGTATTTTTGTCACATATCTCAGAAATACTGACCTAACAAAGACTAGTAACAAGATTTCCTATGTTTAATTTTAGAAGTTTCAAAAGTATGGTCTATTTTAAATTAACGTTTTACGTTACACCAGATATAGAGTTTAATCCTTTCACATATGGTGTTATGATTTAGATCTAAACTGTCCCTTAAAAGCTTAATGAATTCAGAGACAGTTCTTTTGTAAGGCGACTAAATTGTGAGGATTCTGTACTCTTCAGTGGATTGGTAGATACACCGACAGATTCATTGCTCAGTGTGCTGTGGAGAGGTAGGATCTCATAGGAAGAAGTGTGACTGTGAAGAGTGTAATCTCTCTGTCTCTGTCTCTGCCTGTCTGTGTCACTCCCTCTGCCTTCAATGCACTTTCACCCTTGCATTTCTACCATGACAGTTTTTCCTTAGACCCAGCCACACATGCATAGAATGAACAGTATGAAACAGTAAGTCGAAACAGACCTGTCCTCAAAGCTGGAGGTGTTCAGAGTTTCATTCCAGTTAAAGGAACATGACTAACTCACATGTATGGCAGTTAAGTTTCAATTGTGTGACTATGATTGGTTTGAGGCCACTTGAGTAGTTAATAAAGCACATTCCTTGGTTTGCGGTAGGGCAGTGAGGCTTGACCTTGAGGTCTGTATCTAGTCCTGGCTTATTCTCTCTGGCATTGTCCTCCTGTTCTGCTTCCCAGTTGCCATGAACTGAGCACCTTCACTGTACCACACCATTTGGGTGTAGTGTGGCTGTTGTGGAATCTCCTTACCATCAACTGAGTCTTCTGTACCCCTGAACCAAATTAAATGTCTTCTCCTTTAAATTGTGAGTGGTGAGTATGTTGCTCATCTCTTAATACCAGTGTTAGTACCACAAATTTTCTTCTGTAAACCAGAGTAAACACTGTACAAATTCCTTCAGAATAATTGTTGATACTGTTCAACCAAAGACCATTAGGAGTCCACCTACTTGAATTGAGTTTGACTTACTGACTCACTGTGATAAGAAAGATTATATTTAACAGGGATCATGAGCTGTGTTTTAAAAGGATCAGAAAGGATATACATAAAACCTGTGTATGCTTTGGTCACTTTTTAAGATGAATCAAGGAACGAGGGCATTTATCTAAAACAAATGCTGCCAGAAATGATTAAGTACTTAAAATTTCTTACCTAGACAGTGAAGAAAACTGGATTAGGGTAACCCTGGGATTGAGAAAAGATCAGAATTACTCACATTATCAAGGATACAATGTCTGATTATTTTGGGGCTTTCAATAATGTTAATACCAATTTTCTGTAAGTTTTTTTTATGATTAGTGAGTGCTGAACTTTATCAAAAGATTTCTCTGAATCTATTGAGATGATCATATGATGTTTGACTTGGCTCTGTTGATATGGTATATTACATTTATTGATTTGCATGTGTTGAACCATCCTTGCATTCATGGGATGAAAAAACTAAAAAAAATAAAATCCATGTTGTTTGTATTAAGAATCACATATAGAATGACTTCATTTATATCCAATCCCAGAGAGACCTTCTTTGAGGTTGATATTCTGTGAGATTACTGATGTTCAGGTGAAGTTGACTGAGATTTCAAGTTAGCCCCTGCCTATCAGGGTCTCCTCACTCCTCCTCCCTTTCATTTATATGCCTTAAATTATTTAGAACTGTCTTTTTCCTCACTAATTGATTTTTCTTGTACCTTCCTTTCTCTCACTGCCATACTGTTCTTGCCTGGTCGATGTTTTCAACTAACATTTCAGGGCTCAGTATACCTTCTGAATAAAATACTTTTATGGAGATAATAGTTTCTTCTTCAGTTTAAAATTCTCATGTTTAAAATGAATTCCTACAGAAGTCCTAACAGTTATTCTTTCCACGAAATTGCATTTCATCTTTCAATAGTATTTATTTATATGCCATTAAATCTTTCTTATGTATTAATTTATTTAACACTGCTCTTTGCATAATTTGGGGAGGAGGCAATCAGTACTTAGTACCATTTCTAAAGCAGCAATCATATAATGTCCCTCTGTATTCAGCAGAACACTAGTGAAAGTTGAATCACTGCTTTTAATTCTGCAGTATTTTGTTTAGAATATACATTTGGGCATACAAGCCAGACAGGCATGAAGCCTTCTCTAAGCATAAATAAAAGCAAATTATTTACTTGATAATTAAAATTTATCTAACTTAGGTGATGCTGAAGTCTACAGTGTTTAATGTTGGTGTTTATTGACTGCCAAATGGATCTGTAGTAGTCTGCCTTTAATTACTACAAAAAGGTACCAAAAGCAGGCTATTTTATTAGGTTTCCTTTGGCTCACAGTTCTAGATTTTCACAGGCATGCAGTTGATCTGCTGAGGGGCTTGTTGGTAGAGCCCATGTACGGTTTAGACCATCACGTGGTAGGAGACAGGGAGTGGATGTTTATGTGAGTTCATTTGCTCTCTCTCCTTCTCTTTACAAAGTCATCAAAATTCAACCTATACTATTGGTCTCACATAACCACTTCCCAAAGACCCTACCTCTAAACATGATCATCAGGTTAGGTTTGCACCTTCTTAATACCTCACAAAAGGGGTTAAATTGCAGTGTAAGAAGCCTTGGGGTAAAACTCCAGGCAGGCACTTCACTGACTTTAGTTAGATGTCGAACTGTTATTTAGAAATATCACAAATAGTTTCTATGCTTATATGTTTATTTCAGCTTTCAAAGGTGATATTCAATGACCTTCAGTTTTGTTTTCCTAAATCTTTGGATGTTACCTCCACATAGTCTAATTTACTCATTAAACTAAGTTAAATAATTGGAAATCTAAGGCCTATAGAATGTATATCATAATATATTGATGCCAGATATTTAGATTTATTCTATTGCATAGTATTATTTTTGTACACACTACTACCTCCACTCAGGTAGAAACACTTTCCTACATTTGAATGGTAATAGGAATCTCTTAATAGTAATATAATAGCTAAGTTGCAAAACACACTCCTAGAATGCATCCTGAAAGTAATTTAGACAAAACAAAAGAACGTATATTCTTTAAAAAATATAATGAAGGCCATAGATCTATCCATACTCTTATTCAGAGTCTACATTTTCCCTCAGGAATAGTAATTGAACAGCTCAACTGGTCTCATTAGCTGAAAGTTACAGTTTATCATGCAAAGCAAAAATTGAATTTTTACTCTAATATGGTTTACTCTAGTCCATGAGTCTATGCACTAGTTTGTTCTCTTAGGATTAGTATATAAATCCAATTGATAAATTCCATATCAAATCTCATATTAAATTTCTTCTTTAGTCTAAGAGTTACTGTATGTGTTGACTCTGCACTGATCTCACAACCACTTAGTTTTCTGAAGGTTAGTAAATAAATATGATTAATTTTAAATTATGCAGCCAAAAATAAGAGCCTTCCTATTCTTTCTCACGTTTGAGTAATAAATGTAAACCATCTAAGAAAATGCTCATTTTTATAAAGTTATCCATCATATACAAACAGTATAAAATGTTGTGAAGCCATATTTCCAATATCATATTACACATTTAATAAATTCGAAGTGACAGCTCACTTGCTATCCTTACCACCTCCTTATTTTTGTTGGAGATCTTACAGTCCTTTCTTTCCTCTTATCTTTCTTTAGCTGACATATAGTGGACTTGGAAAATAAACACTTGAGCAAATGGCATTAATATTTTCCTTACCTTGACTCAATTTTAAATAAGCTTCTTCTCGATTATAGACTCCAATTTTCCTTTTCTTAGAGCTGTTTTTAGAAAACTTGTAAATTCTTTCTCTAAAACATATTTTTATTTAAAAATCTTGCCAGCTTTGCAAGCCAGAAATGTCTTTCTCAAAGACCTGAGGGCTTTCCTCTGAAATGCAGTCTTCTGGAAAGAGAGAGCTTCTATCTACCAGTCTGCATGAGGTAGGAAGTGCTTCTGTAGATGCTAATTAACAAACACAAACAGCTTAAAGAAAGACAGAAGATCTTGCATGTAGGAATAACTCACTCTAAAAAGTGGTAATTATTGTATGTGCTTTATACATCACTTTGATCAACCTCCCTGTCTTCCAGCTCCTTTTTATTAGTCTGTTTAGGTCCTTCACATGCTTAGGTCTTCTCAGACGAGAGATGACAAGAAGCAAAACACTGTTTTCCTGTTTTCACCCTCCTGATACCATGATAATATGAAACAACTTATCTCTGATAAATAAAATGCGTGTAATTTCCCCCCATACAACAAGCATGAAGTGGGTATCTAACTGTTCATTTCGCTTCCAGTACCATCTACATGGGGTTAGAGTCAGTTGCTCATGTTAAATGCTCAGTCCCACAAGATGCCCACCTCTGGATGCCAATCACATATCCCAGGTTGTGTCTATGCTTCCACCTATACAGACGTAAATGGAGGTCTCTGTAACTCACTGTGTTCTATTGTTTTGCTAGTACTCGCTTGGTTTGTTCAAAGACTCCATGTAGACCTTTTACTAATGTTTAGGTATTTGCTACATTAATAAATGATATACAGAGGACACAGATGAACAACCATATGGAAGCGATGCCTAAGACACGATCTATGGGGAAAGACAGGGGCTTCCACACATCACCTTTAGGCAACTCCGTGCATTCAGCAATCCAGAGGCTTTCCCTATTCTTTTATTGATTTATTTTTGTAGGTGGCCTCGTTATGTAGGTAGAATATTCACTTCATTGGACATTGTGGATCAAGTCAATGTTCAACTCCTCATCCCTCCAAGATTCTGGAGGGATGGGCTGAAAGTTTCAATCTTCAAATCACCTATGTGGTTCTCTTGGCAATGCATTTTCTTACAGGCACCTGTAAGAGTTGCAACAGTGAAGTGGAAGGTGCTTGTATCAGGAGGAAATTCTAAGGGATTAAGAATCCTTAGATCAGAGACTTCTATTACTCAATAAAATTCTGGAGGTCCTATGAATTCTGTATCAGGACCTAGGGTTGACAACCAAATATTAGAACAAAAGATTCTCCCAGAACTGTATGCAAGAGTTCAGGAACTCTGTATCCCAAGCCAGGGGCAGAGACCATGTATGTATTTATGACTGTCTCACATCACTGCCAAGCCTAAAATCTTAAAATATTTCCTCATAAGGATTTGGTTCCATCATTTATCTCTGAGATTTTTCCAGGTTTGATTTAGCTTTTCCAATCAGGTATCTGAGGCAGGACCCCAAAGCTTGAGTTTGTAATGAGAAATTATCTTAAGAAAAATGGAATATCTGAATCTAAATTAATAAACTTTTTAATGCAGCACTTCTTTCTAATATACTTTGTTTTAGCTACTATGCCATGACTTATGAATGTAGTATTTTTTTCTTTTTCTCTTTTAAAAAAAATCCTGATTTTCCTTATTCTATATTTGCACAGTGGTTTGCTCAGTTAGACTTACTTCTCAAGCTTTGTAATGTGGCTGAGTTCTTTTGGATTTTATATTATGAGTTTCTTTAATTCATTGCGTTGTTATTCATAAAAGATTTACAGCACTTTGATTCCTGCATGTATCAACAGGAATTTGGGTAGAAACCTCCTTCAGGAATGACACTTCTGTGATCCTTTCAGATGGCTCCAGCAGCTATCATGAACTGAGAGTTACTCTGCCCTGGTGTTCTGTGCAGATGGTCTCATTTAATTCTCACAAGACCTCGCTGGGTTAAACACTACCATCCCCACTATTAAAATTAGAAGAATGTACATTTATTATAAGCATAAGGAGGTCTTGAAGAAAAGGCTATGCTTCTAGACCCTTAGGACATTATTTTTCTTCTTTCCTTCCTCTTCTTTAATTTCTTCTTTCTGCATTCTGCATTCATTCCACCTCCTTCTTTTCTTTCCTTTCTGTGTGTTGAAACTGGAGAGGAAAGAAGGAAGTAGGCACAAAGTGATGTTAAGAAATCATCAGCGTATTTTTCATTTAATCACAGTACTATGCAAATATTTTACATTAATTAAATATTTTAAAAACATAATAAGCTAATAAACTAGAAGATAAGGGCTTCCATGTAACCTAAAGAGGATTAGTTTCTCCAAATATTCTTTTCATTATGACAAAATACCCTCAAGTATTTTTATAATACACTCATATTTTAAAATGCTAACAAGTCGGTTCTCATTCTGACTACTTGTTTTGTAACCCAATGTCTTCATTTGGTATTATTAAGATCATGAAGACGTATTTTAGCTTTTAAGCAATGAGGTGCAGATTGGAGGATTTTTAGAAGGAATCAATAAGGATAATATATACTTAAATAGTTGATGCCTGACAAACAATTTTAAAAATTAATTTTTGGAAATAATTGGCAACAAAGAAAATATAAATTGCAACATTTGCAGATAACAAGCGCTCAAGTAAACCAACCAAGGAAAATATTTCTTTTTCTAGTGAATCATAGAGCATTTACTTTTTGAGTGTATATGGAAAACAGTAAATGGTATGGTTGAAAGAGAAAAACAGTGTGCTAAATTGAATTAATCAAGCAGTTAAATAAGTTATTTGAACAGAGGGATTTTTTGAATCATTAAGTATTAGCATTTTAATGAACTTTCTATTTTGAAGTTCCATTATTTCTTAGAAATGTAAATAGAAGGAATATAATTATGCAAAGGAAGTTTAATTACATATTAACTCAGGAGACATTAATATCTCTTTTGAG